>MJUU01030698.1:0-17864 GCA_002080025.1 Modiolus philippinarum
GGGTATAACATTATCCCCGAACTTTCTTCGAAAGTGCGGGGATAATTAAAGCATTTGGAAATCCATAAACCGAAATATGTTTCAAAACTTTTAACACCAATTTTCTTAAATATATATATTACAAAGGTTGATATCTGCTGTGAATATGTCTAACAAATAATGAAATCTGTAACCTTGTTGTAAATGTCTGGATGTGATAGCAAGGTTACTTTCATTATTAGCTCACCTGACCCAAAGGGTCAGGGTGAGCTATTGCCATCACTTGGGGTCCGTCGTCCGTCCGTTAACTTTTCACATTTTCATCTTCTCCTCTGAAACCACTGAAGCAAATTCAACCAAACTGTACAGGAATGATGTATGGAAGGTCCCTTACAAAGATTGCTCATTTTGTTCCGATCCGATAAAAAACATGGCCGCCAGCGCGGAACTTAGGTTTAACATAGGACCTTATGGGAAAAATCACATTTTCATCAACTCCTCTGAAATTGCTGTAGCAAATTCAACATAACTTTACAGGATTGATGTACTAAAGGTCCTTTACAAAGATTGCTTATTTTATTGGGATTCGACAAAAAACATGGCCGCCAACACGAAACTTAGTTTAACATTGGCCCTATGGGAAATTCACATTTTCATCTTCTTCTCTGAAACCACTAAAGCAAATTCAACCAAACTTTACAGGAATGATGTATGGAAGGTCCCTTACAAACATTGCTCATTTCATTCCAATCCGATAAAAAACATGGCTGCCAGCACGGAACTAAGGTTTAACATTGAACCCTATGGGAAAAATCATTTTCATCAACTCCTCTGAAACTGCTGAAGCAAATTCAACATAACTTGACAAGATTGATGCACTAAAGGTCTTTTACAAAGATTGCTAATTTTTTTCCGATTTGACAAAAACATGGCCGCCAGCACGGAACATAGTTTAACATTGGCCCTATGGGAAATTTTTATTTTCATCTTCTCCTCTGAAACCACTGCAGCAAATTCAACCAAACTTTACAGGAATGATGTCTGGAAGGTCCTTTACAAAGGTTGCTCATTTCGTTCTGATCCGATAAAAAAACATGGCCGCCAGCGTGGAACTAAAGTTTAACATAGGATCCTATGGGAAAAATCACATTTTCATCAACTCCTCTGATACTGCTGAAGCAGATTCAACCAAACTTTACAGGAATGATGTACGAAAGGTACTTTACAAAGGTTGTTCATTTTATCCAAATTCTACAAAAACATGGCTGCCAGCATGGAACATAGTTTAACATTGGCCCTATGGGAATAACATCATTTTCAACATCTGCACTGAAACTATTGAAGCAAATTCAAGCAAACTTTACAGAAATGATGTATGGAAGGTCCTTTACAAAGATTTCTCGTTTTGTTGGGATCCGACAAAGAAAATAGCTCCCAACATTGAAGTTGGTTTAGAATGGTACACATATATTATCATTTTTTTCATTACATGTGCTTAAATTATTGAAGCAAATTCAGTCAAACTAAGATTGCTTATTTTGTTTTGATCTGATAAAAAACAAGACCTCCAGCACAGAACATATTTTAACATAGGATCCTATGGAATAAACATCACTTTCATCACCTGCTGTAAGCATTTTGTCAGGTGAGCGATTCAGGCTCAGTATCTGAGCCTCTAGTTTCAAATCGTCAAGTGTAGAACAGACGCCTGCGGATCGTACCAGTTGAGACACTTTCAGAAATTGGTGATTACAGAGTTATCGAACTTGACCACTAGGTGCCGCATAATCGTCCGCCATTAAGAGGGTGTAGACTCGATTTTTACAGTGGCAACGTATGGTCATTTGTCCTGATTAAATTAATGAAAATAGAATTTTAACATTTTTATTTCAAACAGGTATCCGTTTTGAAAGAATATACGTGTTCAAATTAAATTTCTATAAAATAATACATTACAAAATGCAGTTAATATGAAAATCAAGGTATTTTTTACCATATTTTTTTTGCGTAATGTGAAATATTACATATTTCAGCAATTCATACTTCCGTTCAGGTGACAATAAACGGTTGTGTCCAGGTAGATTATTACACCTGGAGGCATGACACGTGTACAGATCAGTGTAATTGTTTAAACCAATCTTTTGATCCATTTATTGCTTCCACAAAGAGATAAAGGTAGTGGATTAAAATAAATTTTTTATTTACCACGTGTTTTGAAATTAAATTTCACAAATAATTTATTTTTACACATATATTTTTATCAGAAATAGAACAAAGTACTATTCCGACATCACACAAAACCACTTTCCAGTTGGACTGCACCTTTCTAGCAATATCTTTCGGTCGGAAGAAAGTAACTCAGGCCAACATCAAAATTTGGTAAATAGTAAATATTTTCATTGCATAATTTATCCAATTTATCCCCGAAATATAGTTTGAATCCCATCTCAAAAGAAATTAAAGAAACACGAGTCATAAAATAAAGGAATAAATAGTTGGAACTATGTTATTTGAACTTTTTTAATTTCGACAAGTTCCACGCTATCCGTGAACTCAAATCTCAAATTATGCATTATTTTTTCATCAATTTGCTTGAAATTATTTTGTTTCATGTAACTATTTTTTTTATTTTTATTCTTTCAGAATGACATTCCCGTGCATTATTCAAATAAAAGTAATGCAGTTCAATTATATATTTGATGCCATTGTCTTGCCGATTTGTTGAAAAAAATAATATAACCAGAGACTATTTGAATTAAATATTTCTTTTTTTTTAACTTTATAAACTAATACAAAATGTTTCAGGGAGCAAATATCTCAAAAGCGTTCATCATAAATTTATTATCATTTTTTATTATTCTGCTTAGCTGAATGAAAGTCCATTTCTACAATGTCATGAATATTATCAAAAATTTTAAGAGCTTGTTTATGCACATTAAAATCCTTTATAAAAATATTAATATCCAATTTAATTTTCCAAACTTTCGGAAAATCTATCAAGAATACTTCAAATATTTTTTTCTGAAATAAAAATGATTAATTTATTAATCTAAATTACCTGTGAATTTGATTTCTTTTCCTTCAAAACAAAGTTCAGTTTTCTTAATCAACTTGTAAAATTTCGAACTTCTCTGCTTAATTAACAATTATTTGTAATATATTGATATATATTAGGCGGTTTCTTTGATGTCATAAAAACTGTTTTATCACACGGATAGGTTTTGATCACTTTCTCAACAGGTGTTATTGGAGTAATGAACGGTTGAAGTATGACACCTGTATCATTAAACCTTATACCGATAGATCGGCAAACACCGAGGTGTTACGAACGTTACACCCTAACGGTAACAGGTTCATTCGGAAGTCGGCAATGGCGGCACCCACGAATTTGTGAATAAAAAGGTCTATACATGCCTTACGACAGAGCTAGAGGAATTGTGCCGTTGAGGAAGGCATTTGCCAATTCAAACGGAATTCCCGAATTTGACCTCGCGTTTTACAAACTTGGACAAAGGAAAGCAACTCTAGACCGGACAAACACGGTTAGTTTCCAACGTAAACTAACCAAAATGTAAAAATTATTTTCTCTTGACCTGTAAGGATTCCACTTTGGTGAACTTTATCAAAATAATATGACCTTTTATGTGTCTGTTTGATTTGCTTTATATCCCAATAGATTTCATATACCAGAATGCTGATTTATAAGGGTTTCTTCGGTAAATGTGACAACCTGTCCGGTGTCACGTGACGTTGATTGAGTCAAAATTTTAAAGAAAGGAACCAAAGTCGGTAATTGGCAAATCACCTATTACCTGCGTCACCGTCCGTCTCGCTTTTGGGGTACCAAGTTTGTGTAAACTGAAAATCGGACTTAATCCGATACTTCTGAAACTTTGCACTGTAGTTCTGTACACATTGAAGATGTGCACCTCTCCTTATGGTGAGTTTTGAATAAAAAATGTCAAATTATCCATTGTTGAACTTAATTCCTTCTTGCGGTACTGAATTGGTGTAATCTGAAACTCTGACACCTTTTGTCTGATGCTTTTAAAACTTTGCACAGTTGTTCCGAACACATTAAAGATGTGCTACTTTCCATCGGGGCAGATTTGAATAAAAAATGTCAAATTTATGCATTGTTGAACTTAGTCATTCTTTCATCATATTTTAGCATTACAGTACCTGGTTTGTTTAATTTGAAACGTTCACATCTCTGACTAAATACCACTGAAAGATGCTCTGAATACATTGATGATATGCACCTCCCCTTTAGGCCAGTTTTGATTAAAAAATGTCAAATTTTTATCCATTATTTGACTTGATCCTTTATTTCATCATATTATATGATCATGGTACTCTGTTTGTTTCCAGAGATGTAGCAGAGTTTTGAACACACTGATCATGGGCAACTATTCTTGAATTTTTGCATTGCTTTCACATATTTTCTGATAAAGATACAAAGTATGTGTTTATTTGAAACTCAGGTATAATTCTCCCCATTGCTGAAGTGATATGGACTATTTTCATTTTATTCTTTGTTCCACTTTTTACATTTAGTTTTTTTTTATCTTGTGGTGAGGCAAGATATTCTAATATGTTTGTCTTGAGTTGTACATTACTGCCTGCCATTCAGCTTTGAAGTTGACGTCAGTTTCCTTGACTACTGGCTTGTAATTTTTGTGATTTGACTAGTATCTCAATAACCGTTGGTGGTAGGAAAATGACATTCAGTATGTAGGTTGCTTTGTAGCAGTACAATACTCATATATTGTTTTTCGTCATTGACGTCAAATTCTGGGTTAAGTGACCCTATTAGGTTTTCCTGATTAGTTTCCCCAAGAACATGATGTCGTACGGTAATGATGTTTCCTATGACGGTTCTTGTTGAACTCCTTATATGTTTCTTTTTTGCTCTTCGTAATGGCCACCTACAGTACACGCATATACTGAAATTTATACTAAGATAATTGATTTGTTGATCATTCTCTGAAAAAGAAGGAAAACACATTAAAACGAAATATTAGATCATTTTTAGTCTCTTTTTTCACTTCGTGTAATATATTTTCTATTCCACTTAAACATCTCAATAAAGCCATTATATGATTACTTGTCAAGAGAATTATGCAAATAATTCTAAACTTGAAGTTACATAATACGAGGATTATTTCAACATCTGAAATGTTTCAACAGCATTGAATAATTGTAATTATTACCCATTATATGTCATGAATTTCTCATTAATAAGCGGATACATAAAACATTATTTGGTAATTATTCTGATCAATACACTAGAGATCTGAAATAACTTCGTTGATATTAAGCAAGGGTTAGAGACGTAAAAAACAGATGAAATTATAGACCATATAAAACACAGACAAAAGCTTTAAAACAATGTACGGAAAAGTACAACTGACTCGCTGATATAAAGCAAGGGTTAGGCGTAAAAAACGGATTAGAATTATAGACAATATATAGCAGACAAAAACTTTAAAACAATGCATCAAAAGTGCAAATGACTTCTCTATAAGATGAGATGAAACATACCGGGTATACAGGTGTAAGATCCCGTATATTTCAACAAAGGAAGCATCTTTTATGAAATGTTGAAGGCTTATCCATGATTACACAGTTAAATGTACTTTTTCATAAGTGGGTGGAATGGGCTAAGGCGTTTGTAAAAAATACTTTTTAATAGTGAAAAAAGAAGAGGCCCCGGAATGGGCTGAGATCCGGGTTGATGTGAATTTGTGTTTGTGGAATTCTATTCAAGGTAACCAATGACGTAGGTAAATTTATAGACACTGGCAACTTCCTCTGTGGTTAATCATAATTCTGATTTTATAACCGTTTTCAAATTAATTAACAAGCATTCCATATGGTTTCCGTGCCATAGCACCAAAGGATTCACCGTAGCCAGCAGAGACCAACTTAAGTCTCTGTTACTTGGTTACGTCCACTGCAATCTTGAAGTGTATTATAACAAAATACCTTAGTTACTGTAAATATAGTTTCTACATATTCGACAACTTATGTCTCCTCAGTGCTGATCAATTAAAACATTTGGAATACCAAATCAAATCTGCGGCATTTTTGAGAATGATGTATCTTAAATTTGATTTCCAAAGTAAGGTGTGCATTCGCGGGAAAAGTGTTCTTAAACTAAATTGTGAGGGCTAAAATACTACAGCTTGACAAGGGACCTGTGCAAATAAACACAAAACAAAACGTACAAGGCACGACGTATCTCAACGTAATGCACCACATAAATTACAATTCAAATTATACATAAATAACGAAAACACAAGTATGTTACTGCCAGTGTAAAATGTCCGTCGACAAAAAATTAGTACTCTTCTTATTTCGTATAGTACTTAAACTGAACTACTGAGTGCTCAATACTTTTGGCGTTTGCGTAGGTGCTCATGATGACTATATACAGTGCGGTGCTATTTACAAAAGTGTGGAAAAGAGGTGCAGTCTGTACAATGTGGTACAGGTCTGCAGGATAAAAACATCAGAGGCGCCTAAGCTGAAATGGCTGCCTTAAAAGCCTCAACAGTTGATGCTTTTACTGTCCCGTCCGGTAATCAGTTCCACTCAACAGTTCGTGGAAAGAAGGAATACTTGTAGTAGTCGTGCCTTGGGCTGAAGATCTTATATGCCAACGAGTTGTATAGTGGTTTGTATAGTGTCTTGATGGTCTAGTAGTTGGAGTCAGGTAGTGTTCTACTGGTACAAATTTGTATGTAATCTTATACATCCAACAGAGTCTGATGTTCTGACGTCGTTGTTGTAGTGGGATCCAGTTCAGCTGATTCATCATGGCAGTGACATTTGCCTCAATACTGTAGTTGTTACATACATATCTTGCTGCTCTTCTCTGTACCTTCTCTATCTTATCGATGTTCTCTTGTATGTATGGACCCCAGATTGCCGCTCCATATTCCACCTTTGGTCTTACAAGTGTGTATACTGTAGTGATCTTGGTCTGTTGAGGTGCCTTCTTGATGTTTCGTATTAACATATCATGGACTTTGTTTGCTCCTTCGACTACGTTGTTTATGTGAGAGTTCCAACTCAGATCATCTTTCATGGTGAAGCCTAAATACTTTGTGTCATGCACCACTTCTAGTTGTTTTCCATGCATGGTGTATGGTGTTACCAACGGTCTTTTTGGTTTGGTGATGCGCACGACATTACATTTTCTGACGTTAAACTCCATTTTCCATGTTTTCTCCCAAACTGTTAGTTTCTTAAGGTTTTCTTGGAGTTTTTGTTGATCTTGTTTACTTTTGATTGGTCTATAGATGGTACAGTCGTCAGCAAAAAGTCTGATGTATGATGTGATGTTCTCTGTAATGATATTTATAAAGATGAGAAAAAGGACTGGGCCTAGTACACTCCCCTGTGGAACTCCTGAGCCTACACTGACCTTTTCTGAGTGGGTATTTTCTAGTACTACAGCCTGTGGTCTACTGGATAGGAATGCTTATATCCATGTATGAGTTTTACCAGAGATGTCATAATGGTGTAACTTGTGTAGTAGTCTAGGATGGCTCACTTTATCAAACGCTTTTGAAAAGCCTAGTACTATCATGTCTGTCTGGGTGTTGTGGTCCATAGTTGATGTTAAATCTTCTATTAAACCCAGTAGTGCGTTTCCCATGATCTTTTGTTGCGGAACCCATGTTGGAAGTCTGCTGGTATATTGTTCTCTTCTAGGTGTGTCATAAGTTTGAGACAAAAATATGTTCAAGTAATTTGCACAAAATGCATGTTAATGATACTGGTCGATAGTTAGCAGGGTTGTGACGGGCACCTTTCTTGTGGACTGGGCAGACAAAAGCGTACTTCCAGTCAGTTTGTGTTTGTCCTAACTCCATAGATCTTTGAAATAGTAAGGTAACTGCGTGAGTTAGTTTGAGATGTAATTTGTTTAAGATTCTTGGTGTTAAGTTGTCTGGTCCACTAGCTTTGTTTGGATTCAAGTTTCTGAGCAGTTTCAGTACACCATTTTTCTGTAATGTTAATGTCATTCATCTTGTTATAAGTTTCTCCACCAATTACAGGCATTTCTTTGTCATTGTCGGTAGTAAAGACGGGTTGGAACTGTTTATTTAGAGTGTAAGCCTTCGATGTAGTGTCGGTTGATGTTGTCCCTTGATAATTAAGCGGAGGCACTCCTGAGTTTTCCTTCCTGGTTGATCTTAGGAAGCTGAAGAACTTTTTTGTATCTGGTTTATTATCTGGAACTATGATGTTGGAGATAAAATTCCATATTCTTTCTTAGTTTCTTTTTATACTTGGTGTCTGAGTTCATTGTATCGCTTTCTCATGTTGCCATCGTTAGGTTTCTTTTTCATTTTGTTATACAGTCTATCCCTTCTTCTTATCAAGTGTCTGAGTTCGGTAGTGATCCATGGGTAGCCATGTTGATGTTTGATTATCCTCTGAGGTATATGTTTCAGTACTGTTTCATTTAAATGAGATTTTAATGCGTTCAATATTTCATTGATATCTACACATAGTTTATATTTGTCTCGAAAATTTTTAACGAATGTTTCTGTTTCCTCTTTCATTGATTTATAGTCTGCTTTCTTATATATGAATGCTTTCCTAGGTGTTTGTTTAGCTCGCACTGGTTTTGTAGTTGCCTCAATAAACACAATATCATGGTCCGATATTCCGGGACATACCTCTGATCGATAGATAGTTGACGGAGTATTGGTACTACTATCATTATAATTTTTGACATATTTACGCAAAATGGGGTTACAACAAAATTACAGAACAGAGTTAACAAGAGGTTTAGGGGGTTCGCTTCTCAACTTGAAAATAAATATGATTTCAAATAAATGTGATTTTTGTTAGAAAATTAAATAAGTAGTAATTTAAGCGAAAAAAAAATATAGGTTGATGATCTCGTTTATGAGTTATATGTGATTGAGAATTTGGCGGGAAACTGAACTCCTCGGATTTTTCATAGGATTAACATTAGCAAGGTTTGACCACGAACGAAAGTGACAGAATAAATAAAATTAAATGAAATTTTTACAGAATGCTCATAAAGATGTATAAAATAAAATTATGGGAAAAATTAAGGGTGTCCATGGGCAAAAAATTATAATGCTAAAAGCATAGAATTCCGAAAATCTGACAGAAACCCAAAAACATAAGGAGCGAACCTCCTTAAGTCTGTGAGACATGAGGACATGTCAGAAAAATTGTCGACCGCACTAGTCCTGACTTGGTACAGGCATTTCAAAAGAAATCTGCGCCAAACCCAATCTTTCATTGCAGTAGTGTCCGTTAGCAGCCCCACAGCAATTGCTATTGAAAGGTCGTAGACAGTCAAAGAAATGACCATCCCAGTACTAAGTAAAAAAGGAATCTTGCATCAGAGTTCGGACCGAACCTTTAAATTTTTCTACATGGGACTGATATCTATGAAAGAGCTTTTCTAATGATTTATCGTATGAAACGGTTTTTTTCAAGCATTAAACATTACAGGTCATTAATATCTACTTTAATTAGGAACTTTTTAAAGAAACATCACACAGAAATTCTAAAAAATGTAATTGGATGCGTATATAAAAGTGGTACGACCAAACTCTTGATTCTTGTATTGTAAAAAGTACAGTTTTTGAAGGATTTCTCCTTTTCCAAGAAATTCTGATAATGTTTTTTTTCAATTGTTGCTGTCTGATAAATTGTCCTATTAAATTCATGTTGCTTAATATATTTATTAAAATGGCTGTTTTTTTTCACCTGATGTCGAATTTCATTCATTTTTCGTCTTCTAAACATGTCTTTGATTCTTTTATTCATTATACTTCTGCATTGTAAAAAAGGACAACGACATTTAAAATGACCTTAGAACAGTTTTGAGTAAAGCAGTAATAATAAGATTTTTTCCTGATCTAAGCTCCTCTAAGCCCATATTATATCATATGCATTGATTAAATGTTCCCACAATGAGCAATAACAGTACGTGAAGTGAACAGTTCGAATGTTGCAATGAAAATAAAGTTTTATCCGTTTCTTAACAGCCAGTATGTATTTCATCGCTGAAATACTAAAACGACGAACAATAACGCCAAGTCATGTGAAGTTTGGAGTTTTCAGTAAACATGATTAAAAGATTTTACAGGCTTTAAACAGCCAGAATATCATTTTCCTTGCTGAAATTTCCAAACAACAATTTCTTTAAGATATAGAGTAAGTACACAGGAGACAAAGTCTTCAAGTACATAACAAACTTAGATAAATTTATATATCTGATGCGCAGTGATACAAGCATTTGCATGGTCGTCTCTAAATGGCTAGATTTTTTTTTCTTGAAAACCCAAAGGAGCACTATTCCAGAACCTTGGTGGTGGCCCGAAAACACATTTTTATCTGGAAACTTCAATATTGAAATTATGGCAAACAAAAAAATCTTCCTAGCGTAAAGCACCGCCCTTAGCTGAATTCGCTTCGTTTAGATCTTATTATTTTTTTTTTCTCTAAACCTTAAAATATTAATAGGTTTTCAAAATGCTTCGAAGTCGAAAAATGCCGTCCCCTACAAAAAGATCAACACAATGAAAATAATGAAAAGATATATTTTAATACAGACATTACAGTTAATTGTACTTTTTCGGATGATGTCTGTTTAGTGCAGATAAAATAAGGTGCGATTCAAAAGATTTCTGAAATGAAGATCGAATTAAGAAAAGGACATTAACAGTCAAATACAGATTTGCAGGAGGAGATAGCATTCAGTTTAAGTTCTTTTTTATTCTTAAAATATTGTATTTTTGAATACAAAATGCGTTTGGAAAGTGATTTATTCTCGTATATCATTTTGTTAGAAAGTAATTTGATTTAATATATCAATACGATTATAATCAGGACAGCAAAACAGTTTATGCCTCCATCAAAATAACATTTATTTGTTAGACTGAACAACAATATAAAACAGATAACCTTTACAAATGGTACTGCTAAGTAAAGTAATGAGCATCTGATGATATATAAATTACAACGATTTCTCCTATCAATCAAATTATTGGCAACTCATCATTCTGTCAATCATAGAATATATAAAGAAAGATTAAAAGAAATTTAGAAAGTGATACAAAATGTCTTCAATCCGCAGTTCTGCAACGCTTTATCATAAACTAACCTTCTGATCGTCGCATGCTTGGAAAACATCCATCAAACCTCAACATTGCCAGTAGCTTTATAACCATCTCTGTTGATTAAAGCCCATAACATCAAGTATAAAGCAATCTGTTTGATGTCTGTATGCAAATAGTCTGTGTGACATTTCATTTGTTCATCAGTGGACCATTGGAACCTTGTTAAAATAGTGT
Source organism: Modiolus philippinarum (assembly GCA_002080025.1). Taxonomy (NCBI): domain Eukaryota; kingdom Metazoa; phylum Mollusca; class Bivalvia; order Mytilida; family Modiolidae; genus Modiolus; species Modiolus philippinarum. The sequence goes on from MJUU01030698.1 coordinate 11,337, forward strand.
ATTCTGATCACGAAGTTAAAAAATATTGATGCAGTTATTAAAAAATGCACAGTTTTTACACTTGCACTTAGCTTGAATAAATAGTCGTTAAGACAGAAAAAGGCATTTCCATCTTGAAGTTGATGACGCATATATAAGTATTAATTGAAAGAATCGATCAATCAGTAAATCAATGAATCAATCAATCAATCAATCAATGCTTCTTCGGTAACATGTGGCAAAAACAAATTGTCCAATACAGAGGAAGAAATGTGGAAATGAATATAAGTGGGGAAACACATTTAAAACAATGTAAAAGTGTAATACAATTATTTAAATAGGATTTCAAAATGGAAAATTACTTTTTACAAATGTAGTTTCTGGAAACAAGTCCAGTGAAAATGCTGTCTTGTAATACTGCATCTTTGTTTCACTTATCATCAATTACGCCTCAATTGTTCTCTATATATCCATAATTGTATTTGAAGAGACTCTTAATACTTACTAATGGTTGTTCTTAATACTGTTCGACTAAACGAGTTTTCGATCAAAAGAATTTATATTTATTCTCCGTAATAACTCTCACTTTAACTGCTAATGTCCACACATTAACATGCACATAAAACACCAATATGCATTGGATGTCTGACCTGGAGAATTAATGAGCAATTTTTCATAAAACGTGAAAACATAAAAGACTTAAAAGATAACACAAACTCAACAGATGTTACGAAATATATGACATAACACATTTACATACAAATGTTATAATATTTTTCGGCAATAGTACGTTCTGTCTGTAAAACATATTGTCTAGCGAGTTATCTTAGCAAAAGTTTACCTGGTGCTTTAAGTACACGCAAATGATATCGTTGTCTTTTATTTTCTGAGAAGAACCGTATTTGTCTTTATGTTGTAGCGTCTGACAAACTGTAATGTTTCCGCTAGGAAAGTTTGGGGTTTTAAGGGTTATACATTTCCATATTTTATTTCGCTGTTATTATTTACGGTTTCGTTAGACAATAAAAATGCAACGTACCGACATAATTTTGATTTAGCGACAAGCAGATCTTTTATGCAGCGCTGCTTCACTTTGCCGTATTTTGTATTTTTTGCTTAACTCACTTTGTTAGCTCTTTAAATTTGCAGCTAACTTTCCGCGATGTTTTGGTACGTCGCTATTGAAATAAAAAGGTATTTTTGTCATCAGATTTTATTGTGAAACTTATATTTATATATTTAAACTGGACCGATTGAAATGTAGATTGAATCAAATTAAATATAACACAAGAACATTGTATTATTGAAATACTTTGACAAGGGTGGTCCTTATCTATAGTTGTTCTTTCAAAATATATTTTACTGTGGGTAATGTCATAAACTCTACCCCACCATGTCCACAAAACGCGGGTAATCTGTGAGATCTTTCATAACATAAAATGAAATTCTAGTGTACAATATTTAATGTAATTATATAAAATATTATACTGAAATATAATATGATATTATATATGATATAAAAATATATAATATTGCATTCTGAAAGCATTTCTTTGATCAGCATTTATGGTATAGAGTACATTTGTATTTCACCATAACAAAACTTTTGCTAACAGTGTTATTTAGTTGTTTTTAAGTTACGACAATAAATAACCAAAATCTGATGATAGAAATACCTTTTTCATTCAATATATTTATGTATTTTTCAGTAAATATCTGGGAAATAGCTTATGCTATTAGTGCCATCAGACACAATTGTCTTCTTTACCTGATATCTACATGTATATAAATTAACGTCAACAATATGGTACGTGAAGCAAAACGGAAGTTTGCCTTTGAAGTTGTAAGCTACAAAACTAGCCATAAGATGCCCATCCCGATTCATTTTAGATCAAGAAATCGAAAATAATTTTGATACAAAAAACCAAATTTCTGATATTTACAATTTTATTCTGATATCAAAAAGTCAGAAATATCAAATTTCTGATATCACAAAAGTTCAATTATTGATATACATGTATATAAAAAATCAATTTTCTAATGTCAAGAAATCCTTTTTTCGTATCTATAAAATTGATTTTTAGATATAAAAACCTTATTTTATAAACAAAATGTTGATATAAGAATTTGTTTTACCATTATAAAATTTTTATAGAAAAAATTGAATTGACGATCTCAACAATTATCAAAACATTGAACTTATTATATCAGGACAGGCCATTTCTGGTATCAGAAATTGGTTTCAATTATTTTGAATAAAAATATTCAATGATTGGATGTCAAAAACTTTAAATCGATGTAAAAAATAATGAAGATATTTTGAATTTAGTTATTTGATATAAATTTTTTTTATTTAGATATTGTTTTTATACATCAGAAAAATTACTTTGATGACAGGAAATAAGGAAGATATTTCTCTCTATATGTCTTTCTTTATTGTTATTTTGTTTGTTTGTTTTTGTTTTGTTTTGTTTTGTTTTTTGCTTGTTTTTGTTGTGGTTTTTTTTATTGCTGTTTTTGGTTTTTTTATTTCATTACTGGTTTGTTTTTTTGCTTCTTTTTTTTATTCGCTTGTGTTTTGTTTTGTTTTTGTTTTTTTTATTTGCTTTGTTTTTCATATTCTAAATTCAGATTCTTTTATATCAGAAAATATTGTTTATATCGAAGTATCGTATCATTTTTAATATCAAGAATTATTTCTTGATATCAGAAAATCCAAAATCAGAAAATATCTTTTTATATCAAAAACTAAGAAATGAAAAGCAAATCGACGATTCATACTCTACCGTACCAAGTCAGATTAAGTTAACTGTTAATTTTACAGTGAATTGAATGACACTTTTAGGGAGGGGGTCAGTCCATTCTCACCTCTTAAATTCTTATAAATCCTACTGATGCCGACAATATGAATAATGGGGTTATTATATTTTTTTTCCTTTTTATCTTCAATTTGAAATAGTTCTTACTTGAAAACACACTAGTAACAGGTTTTGTCTGTTTATGTATTCATAAAAATGTCAACTGCAATACGTACATATCTGTAAAAACAAATCAGCGTTTTTACAGTAACTTCGGTATTAAAATGTCGAATATTTTACAAAAGATTTTATTCTGAAACATGAATCGGGATAGGCATCTTATGGCAAGTCTTACAACTTCAAAGGCAAACTACCGTTTTGCTTCACGAACCACATTGTTGACGTTAGTTTATATACTAACAATTAATAAGGAAATCTTCCTTATTTTCTGTCATCAAAGTAATTTTTCTGATGTGTAAAAAGAATATTTAAATACAAAATTTTTTTTATATCAAATAACTAAATTCAAAATATCTTCATTATTTTTAATATCGATTTAAAGTTTTTGACATCCAATCATTGAATTTTTTTCAAAATAATTGAAACCATTTTCTGATACCAGAACTGGCCTGTCCAGATATCATAAGTTCAATGTTTTGATAATTGTTGAGATCGTCAATTCAATTTTTTTTCTATAAAAATTTTATAATGGTAAAAAAAAATTCTTATATCAATATTTTGTATATAAAATAAGGTTTTTATATCTAAAAATCAATTTTATAGATACCAAAAAAAGGATTTCTTGACATTAGAAATTTGATTTTTATATATATATGTATATCAATAATTGAACTTTTGTGATATCAGAAATTTGATATTTCTGACTTTTTGATATCAGTGTTGCTCCCCTTTGGGTCGTTGTCTCTTTGACACATCATCTTTTCCCTTCTTTTTATAAAATTGTAAATATCAGAAATTTGTTTTTTTTGCATCAAAATTATTTTCGATTTCTTGATCTGAAATGGTGCCAAATTGTAGAGGGCCCGCATTGTTTTGAGGCATATTTATATACACAATCCTTATATTTCTCAACAGTTCGTAAAATATAATATAAAGGTAAACATGTAGCCACGATTGCTTGTATTATTTATGCTATTGCTCAATTCGCCTTCATACTTTTTAGTTTTTTGTTTTTTTTTTGTTTTTGTTTTTAATTCTGTGTGTTTTTGTTTTTATTTTGTTTCTGCATTATTTGATTACGCATTTTGTGAAACGATTGTTGATACCCTTTTTAAAAATTAAATTCTTGAGCACATTATTATATACAACACGTCAAACAAGAACACGAACGTATTAATAATGGGATCCAGAAAAAAATACTTTAATATAAAATATACTCAGCTTACATTTTCCACTTTATATATTTTAGTAAATAGGGGGGGGGGGGGTTAAAAACAAAATTACCGAAAAGAATTGTGAAGGGCCAAAGTGCAAGAGGCAAAAAGACAAAACAGTTGGCAAAACACAGGGATAATTGTCGACCGCAATGGTACTGACTTAGTAGAGGCACTTCAAAAGAAATACTCGGCTAAACCGATTTTTGGCGCAACACCTTCCTTTCCTTTGCGGTAGTGTCCGGCAGCAACTCAACAACAATTGCAATTGAAAAATCATAGATAGTAAAAAGAAATGATCACCCCAGTTTTACCTGAAAAAGAATCTTGAATCATAGCTCGCATCGAAACTTCAAATTTTCTTTTTTAATGATAGCATGAGACGGATCTTTTGAAGCCTTGATTAATAAGGCGGTCAAAAAGAGAACAATGTCTAATGAGAAAGTCTATATAATTTGTGTTGGCTCTCGAGTAACAAATCAACAGTGAAAAATACACTCTATAAGCAGAAGAAGTTAGAATATTACTGCCAATGTTAGTGAAATTGATAATTTTAAAATTAAAATCGTCCCTTTTGACGTACATTATAGCACTGAGTTGGTCATTTTCGAGATGTAAGTCCAAAGAAGATGTAGATCAAGTGGTTTATCTCGCTTCCTTTATCTCTAGTTCTGGGGCATATTTAGATGATATGATGAGATCAGCTTAGAAAAAAGATGCGTTATTAATGGAAAGATCTATACGTGAGATTGGAGGATCAAGCATCTATTATTTTATGATCTTTCAAGAATCCTTGAATTAATTCAGTCTTTTAGAGAGGATAAAGGGTTTTGTATTTTAATGTTTTTCTTTAATTTTCGTAAAACGTTTTTTCTGCCTTTTATTTTACGTTGTTTTCTGCAAAGTATTTGTTAATTTTTATTTCCCGATAAATATGTTGGGCCACTGCTTATTGCACATCGAGGTTGTTCTTGCCAAATGCTTACAAAAGTCATGAATTTGTTTACGATACCTCAACATTTCTATAGTATATGATAAGGAGTTAATTTCCAAAGAAATAAGGTCTAACGTTCAGTGGCGCAATGAGTATAATTCTATTGTTGTATGTAAAATGTGAAAGAGACAGAAATTTGCAAGAGGAGAAAAAACACTTAGTTTTGTAAGTAAATGGTTTCTATACATAAGATCGTACCTTTCATTGACGGTTCGGTTCTCACTTACTTTTCAAAACTTCGCTGATATTTTCGTTTTATCCTCGTATATCATTTTGTTCCTTCGGTATTCTGCTGCCGTTGTTTTGCAAGAAACTGATTTTTAATATCACAATGAAATTATAATCAAGACAGAAAAAAAACATTTGATGCTTCCATCAATATAACATTTATTTGTAAGACTAAAGAAAAAAATATAAATGGATAGCCTTTACAATTTGTGTTGATTAGTAAAGTATTGAGTATCTGATGAGTTATGAATTAAAACCACAGTTTACCTTTTAAGTTATGAACACAGCCCCTGTAAAACAAGACATAAGGAGCTCATACCTGTTTACATTTCACATACCATTCTACATTAATATTCATAACGTTGACCGTTGTGGTTGACATTTTTTATGGTTTTTGTACCTCCTTTGGGTTTTTCTCTTGACCAATCTGTTCGGTAATTTTATTATTAACCTCGTTGTAAACCTACATACACGAGAGATGTGTGCTCACCGTCATGGAAGATCTTATGGTGGCTTTGAGTTGTTATAACTCCCCTTTGGGTCGTTGTCTCTTTGACACATTCCCCATTTCCCTTCTTTTTTTTCTCTATACATTTCAGTTATGGTGTTCTTGTTCAAGAGAGAATTTCTCATATGGATACAATACCATACTTTCAAATTTTTGCATTATATATTTTTTTGTAATTTCAAAATGTTATTCTGACCATCTGTTTATTGTGCCCACATCACATAATTTTATTATGCTAAGTGTTCTTGCTATTTACGCGACCTGCAGTTGTTTATATGTTGTGATTGGCTTCTGTTAGGGCTTGTTGTTGGGCAATGGAGGACAGCGATTGTAAAAACATTTTGCTAGTTAATTTTATGTTTGTTCACGATCCCGCATCCATGACATTAAAAACATGGATTTAGCGTTGCTCGACATCTAGCCACGAATTCCGCTCAAACCGGTGCTAGGGGCCGTATTGAACTTACTGCAAGGTAGGAGCGAAGCTCATTGTTGAAGGCCTCGTGGTGACTTCAAGATGAAGAACGAGAAGAAAGACGGAAGAAGCGTGGTTCTATTGCGCATTTGCAGAATTTAAAATCACAGTAACTTCGGTATTTAGTCATTTGTTACCACTGGGTCGATGCC
>MJUU01030699.1:527-72271 GCA_002080025.1 Modiolus philippinarum
GCACCAAAGTACTGACTACTGGGCTGGTAAATACCCTCGGGGACTAGCAGTCCACCAGGAGTGGCATCGACCCAGTGGTAACAAATAACTAAATACCGAAGTTACTGTGAATTTATTTTCTGTACATGCGCAATTCGACAACTTATGTCTCTTCAGTGCAGATAAAATCTAAACGTTTGGAAGACCATAAAATCAAAGATGCTTAAAAACTGATAGAGAACAAATAACCAATATGATCTACATGTAAAGCCAAAATTCAGCTAAGGACAGAGATTTCCATGAGGGAGATACTCCTTAGTTTTCAACAAAATTTACAAAAATTTAGATATTGTAAGGTTTCAAAAATAATCGACTTTCGGGTCAGCACCAAAGTACTGACTACTGGGCTGGTGAATACCCTCGGGGACTAGCAGTCCACCAGCAATGGCATCGACCCAGTGGTAACAAATAACTAAATACCGAGGTTACTGTGAATTTATTTTCTGCATATGCGCATTTCGACAACTTATGTCTCTTCAGTGCAGATAAAATCTAAACGTTTGGAAAAACCATAAAATCAAAGATGTTTAAAAACTGATAGAGAATAAATAACCAATACGATCTAAATGTAAAGCCAAAATTCAGCTAAGAACAGAGCTTTGCATGAGGGAGATACTCCTTAGTTTTCAACAAAATTTACAAAAATTTAGATATTGTAAGGTTTCAAAAATAATCGGATTTCGGGTCAGCACCAAAGTACTGACTACTGGGCTGGTGAATACCCTCGGTGACTAGCAGTCCACCAGCAGTGGCATCGACCCAGTGGTAACAAATAACTAAATACCGAAGTTACTGTGAATTTATTTTCTGCATATGCGCAATTCGACAACTTATGTCTCTTCAGTGCAGATAAAATCTAAAGCAGTGAAACGTTGTTTAACAGTTAATATGACACCATTTGTTTTAAATGAGTAGATTTTATGAAATTCTATTATTGTCGCCTACTTAACGAATAATTAGTATTACTGTGCTACCTGTAAATACCATTTGTTTGGTTGGTCTTCTTCGAGCATTATTTAACCTGTCCATTAAGTTAAAGTAAATTTAAACAACAGTTTTTCCCCCTCACGAGACGGGATACCTGAAATACCGACTTTGTAACAGTTTTTCGTAGATTTTGTTTTCACAAAATGCAAATTGTGAATAAAATGATGGAAAGAATGTATAAATGTGGAATTTTTTAACTGAACAAACAGTTATCTAAAACATCGTGAAATAAGTTATTTTTTTTATTTTTTGAATTTTTCAACTCCGGAATGTTGTCCTGGTCTAGCGAACACAAATTTTCGACACACCTTTTATTTAATTTTAAGTATCATTATTATTGGATCAGAACAATAACGACAAGAACAGAATGTTTAGAACAGTGATGTTCAGAGCAGACTTGTGTAGAACGCTCATGGTCATAGCAGATTTGGGTTGAACGGTCATGACAAGAACATATTTGGGTCACAGTCACGGTTAGAAAAGACACATCAAGAGTGGTCATGCGGAACAAAGTTTTTACTGTTGTTATACCTCTTGAGGATGTATTCTTGTGATGTTTCAGTCTCATTGGAATTTTGTTTGGAAATAATTTTTGAAATTATTTATATCCTATGTACAATAACAATGAATTAACAAAATTGATTATAATCTTTAAGATGTGTCAAAAAATTATTCATTTCTATCAAGTTGTTTCAGAGTAATTTGAAATTGAAGATTAATGCCCTAATTGGCTGTTTGATGCATGTCAAATTTTCACAAAATAGGGGCTAAGGATAGAAAAAGCAATTTTATGAAAAAAAAAAAATATGCACTTAAGATTTATTTTTGCTTTTTTTAAAAATAGTGTTATATATTTTTGCAATAAAAATCACAAAACAAATGAAGTTTAACCAATTACTTGTTTAAAAAAATATAAAAAATCTACATTTTTAGGGAAATATGGAAATGCTGAAATTGCTCCTAAAACATGACAATTGGAGAAAACTTTCTTAAATAAACACCAACATAAGATTTTTTGGGGCTAAATTTGTTCATTCCTTCTATTTACATCTTTTCAGTAAGTATGAGAAAAAGTAAAATACTCAAAGCTAGATTTTTCAATGAAAATAGTAACAAAAATGGACAAAAATGCCTAAAAATGCGAAAAAAGTACTAAAATCGGTCACTTTCAAACATCCGTAGCAAAATAATTTGCAGAGCAACCAATGAATTTTCCTTTATATATTATATTGAATTTATGGGGTAAGAACATTGCACGTATCAAGGTTTGAAAAAAAGTTTAATACTTTAAAATTTTGGCCTCTCACCAGAGTCTATCCTTAAAGTCCCAATTAGGCGTTCAACACCATGTAAACATTCATATCCCTTACTAAATTGAAGAATGCCCTAGCAGCGACTTCTCTGCAAGGGTAACAGCAAAAAAGAAAAAAAAAGAAAAATAGATAAAAAAAACTCATAAAGAAGATTTAAGGAAACACTCACAATGCCCGAGAACTACAATCAAATGCCACACGTAATTTACCAGGGAGCTGCACAAAAAAAAAAAAAAAAAAAAAAAAAAACATCCACAACGTTAGCCGGGCTTGGTACCTGCACTATCAGGAGCTAGCGGTAGAGTAAGACCGGTTTATACCTTTTTCCCTTGCCGATTTTGATAAAAAAAAAATGTTTGATTTAATTTAAAATTTTCTTTGAATTTTTGTTTGGAAATTTGTCGCTTTTACCCTCAGAGAGACTGGACATAATTATAAATCAAATCATTAAGATATACAAACTTTGCAAAGGAATTTTGTTTCATACCGTACAAACTGAAATAAATTAAATCAAAATTATTCTTATTGATTACGAAATTCAAACAGACTCATGACTACCATCAATTATGTCACGACTTTCCATGACCCTCTCCTTCTTTTTTGCAGTTTAAGGAAAAAACGTTTTAAAAATATCAAAATACAGATGTTACAAGTGTTTGAATAGAATTGATGTTTTTTTGTTCCGAACATATTGATGATAGTTCCAATTTGAAAATAATTTATATTCAGCTTTATATTCCATGACGATACAAGCACAAGAACATTTTTATTTGTACATTTTATTTACAAAAAAAAACAAAACAAAATAAGTACAATGCTGAAAATTGTTATTATAAATAAGTTCATGTCACACATAGATTACTTTCTTCCAGTTTTATGCAAGGAAACTATCTTCCCGGCGTTACATGTTCTTAAGTTGTACGTCATTGTTGAAATCCAATCCAGTAAGAAGGCTACTGTTCAAAACATCTTTACTTAATCCGGAGGAGAAGTAGGTTTATCTAATCAAAACGCATCCTTTTATCACCCGTTCTCGACAATGAGAATTGTCCGGTTCAGAATTCGCGTTTGCGTGGTTTAGTCCGGTCCAGTTCACTGAAATTAGATCTATATTCTTGTAAACAACACACGAGAAAATCTACCTGAGTATGAATAAACGTAAATAATGTACAAATAAATTCAAATTTTGTTATTTTTGATTCAAAACTGTCAATATTACAAGCTGCCAAAACGGGGTCTATTTAGGTTGTATATTACCAGAATTACAACGCATGTTGATATTCGATTAATGCACCCCCCCCCTTTGGCGTTCTAAAGTAACGTTCAATTTGAATAAAATTTTAAATTTGAATACCCGTTCGCTTAATTCTTTCATCATAATCATTTATTAGATTTATATCCATAATTATGAGAAAACTGGAACTTTACTTTTACTGGATAACGTTTTGATATCTATCAATTTCCGATGGATTCAGTTAAGTCATGTTTTAGAATAATGTTTAGGGCGGTTGAGAATACTGTTTAGGTCATGATTTAAACCTTATAGTTTGTGCTTATCGGGTTTGGGGAAATCCCAATTGGGATATATTGTTATATTTGACCAGTTATTTGTTAATTATTTTATATCAGATTTAAATAATCTTTCCCGATTGGTACAGAGGTGATCAGGTGGTATTCATTAATCTATGGTATTTATTTTATCAGTCAGTATCACGATATTGACCGGTCCCAATTTTCTGATATTGACCGGTAGCTTTAACGGTGCTTGATGAATTGTATTCACAATAAAGTTGTCTTTTTCAACAAACATACTAACTGGAGTCTTTAATGTGACTATAATAAAATTAAAATTTCCAAAACAATACCTTTAACTATTTGCTCTTTTTTATGCACCTGTTGCTTTTTGATAAGTTAAAGTTACAAAATAAAAACAAAATGTGATATAATATAGAAATAACAGATCCACAAACATTTCAGACGACTGTTATGAAGAGTACAAGTACAGATTGTTTTGTTTAATTTAAAGATGGGTTGTTTAACCTCTTCATTGAAAAAGAAAGATAGGTAAAAAGATCTCAAATATTTTATGTGAGTGACTTTAAGCATGGCATGGTTTCAACTGATGAAAAATAAAATGTAAATGTTCTTCAATAAAATAAAACACAATAGTTACTTATATATAGAGAATTATCGCGATATAGACTGCCTTTTTGGGTAGCGATATGGACTGACACACGGAGAATACCCTCGCCTACGACTCGGGCAATATCCAGGTGTCAGTTCATATCGCTATCCCTCGGGCTGTCTATATCTTGTGATAATTCTCTCTATATAAGTAACTATTATATAAATTACATTCCTGGGGTTTGGTATGATACATAAAAATAATAAATCTATAGGGTTAGAGCTTTAAGGGGATATACTTCTGTTGTCGAAATGATGATGCAAATTTTCTGCAGATCGATTAAGATAAAGATAAAAAAAAAACTGGCCCAGTCCTTCAATTTTAGCTTTCTTTATAAAGATTATATTTTGTCACTACACAACCTTCGCTTTGGTGATTTTCTTCATCTGATCTATCCAAAAGAGCTCGAAATTAAGGACAGTACAGACACTTTCACATCGCTCTCGTTCTTTGACCTTCATCTTGAAATTTACAACAGAGGTAGAATTCAAAGCCGGATGACAAACGCGGTGTCTTCAATTTTCCAATAGTCAACTTCTCTTTTATTTGTAGCAACATTCCTACAGCTCCTGCATTTGGAGTTAACATCTCCCATCCCATTCGCTACTCAAGGTCATGTGCCCGATACCGTGACTTCCTTGATAGAACCGGGTTGGTCACAAATAGGCTACTTATAAACAAGAGTATGATACACTAACTTGAAGTTATCACTCCTGAATTTTACGGTGAACATCACCATCTTGATATCTGTCTTCCAGACGGCTATAGCTATTTCCCTTTAAACGCTTAATTGTTGTTTCCTTTCCCGGATTTGACTTTACTACCGGAATAGGCCATATCCGAGTTCTGGTATTTAGATTTACCAGCTCTTGTTTGTCCGCCCTACGTCACAAACATGTCCCCCCATGTGACCAGTTCAATGACGTTGTATGCTTTCTAACGTGACGTTTTCTTTACTGTGACGTGTTGAAAAATGGTCCGGTAAATCCTGATACCACAGTTCGGATATGGTCTATTGACATGTTCAACACGGTGGTGTATTATAAGAAGCATGAGATGCTTACTCTTCCGGTGCACCTCATCCCACCCATGCTTTTTTATTGGGTCCGTGTTGTACATCTTTGTAGTATGTGTTTCTTCATTTTTCTTTTCTGTGCCGTACTCATGTTATGTCATTGTTTCTTCGTTTTTCCGATGTTGCTGTTGTCCTTGGATTGTTCGTTTTTGATTGACGGTTCGGTTCTCACTTACTTTCCAAGATGATCTTAATATTGAATACCGTAAACTGTGTTCCAAGATGATGGCCTTGTTTATTGGCTTAATGAAACGAAATCGGGTAATTTTGTCAGAGATTTTCCATATATAATTTCTGGCTTGTTTGGTTAAGTTTGTTTTCATACTTCCAGAGTGCATCTGAAAAAGAGTGCCGTAGCAAACATGATGAAAAAATCACATGCACACCCCAAACAGGGCAATAACATAAATGGAGAAGACATGACTAAAATAAAACAATAAAATAAACTAGAAGTGTGTTTTTGATACAATAACAAGTGTCTCCCCCTGTATGTTAAGCTCTTTGAGTGATAAGGTGGCAGATCATTCCACCTAGACAATATGCACAACTAGGCATGATGATCAATCCTGTGAAGTTAAGATGAAATCCTTTGAAAGATGTAGGAAAATTAGCGTCCACAAATATGATTTAGCAAAATTCTAAAAGAGGCATAACTCCAACAAAAATCAGCCGATCAATTTGGCGAGAGGATATGCACAACTAGGCATAATGGTTAACATTCCTGTGAAGTTTGGCTGAAATCAGATGGAAGATGTAGGAGAACTGGCGTCCACAAACTTATTAAATTTTGCAAAATTCTAGGTCAAAAAGGGGCATAACTCCCGCAAAAATTATCCGATCAATCCGGTGAGACGATATGCACAACTAAGCATGATGGTCAACAATCTGAAATCACATAAAAGATGTAGGAGAATTAGCGTCCACAAACTTTGTGACGGACGACCGACGGAAAAGACAAAAACAATATGTCCCCCTGAAGAGGGGGAACATAATGAACAAGAACAATACAAAACCAAAGCACTAACAATGTGAACCCACACAAAAAACTGAAGGCATCATCAGGCTAGCATAATTATTCTGCTCCACGCGTCTGCCACACAACCAACAATAACTTCAATGTTAAGTCATAGCCGATGTTTGTAAGTTTTGAAATAAACCCTTGTTCTGCTCGAAAATGTCCAGTATCATTTGGAAAATGAAAACATTGTAACGATCTGTCGAATCACAGTGGCTACAATGTTTCAAATGAGATAAACTAAGTGTTTCTTTGGTCCAATTATAATTGATGTTTGCACAAACGGCGGTGTCTATGTTTTTATATACATTTTTAAGGGTATGTACACAATTATATTTCACATATACGGTGATAGGAAGTTTTAACAAAGCACCTATTCATAGTTTAGCTTTCTACCTAAATAATATCATAAACCGGGATAAAAAAGAACTCCGAATTGTGGCTAAACATTATCCATACTTTACCAAAACATTATCCATCATTTTTGTAAATGCATTTTGTTTGTGTTCTGTGTCTTAATGAGCTTCCATATTTTAAATATATTATATATGTTTTTTCTAATATTTATATATAAAGTATCATTTCTAGAAAAAGTTAAATTATAGATTTATTTAGTGATCGAATTTTAGTACCAAACTTACACGTTTCTGCTTTATCATCTGTTCATTTTTGCATAATTTTTACCAAATTTTGGTCAAGAGGTAGCTGCATAAATGATAAATAAAGGTATGTAACAAGGGGGAATAATAACCTGTTAACTGCATGTTTTTTGGTGAATATTCTGTTTTGTTGACATTTTAGGACCGGACAAAACGTTATTCAACCGGACTAAACCACTGATACGCGAACTCTGAACCTGACAGTTCTTATTACCGAGAACTCAGCTTAATAGGGGTGGTAATATGTACTTATTATTACATGTTAATGTTTTCTCTATCGTTTTTGAGAATTCAACATTAAAGTTATTATTAATATCCACGAACTTATAAACCTCATAATATAAAGTACAAACGGTAAAGTAAATTACAATGAAATTCCATATACCGGTATATTGTTACAAAATTTTCATGCAATAAAACAATTCATTCAAATAATTGAAGAGGATTTTGGAAAAAAATATAATGCGAACTTATCATGTGCTTCTTCTGTTTTCATATCCAAATTTAAAGAACAGGGACATTTTAGCAAATGTGAATTCTGCTTAACATGTACTAGGTATTTCCGGTGAAAATGCATATGATGCAAATTTTCTCAGGGGTAAATAGGATCGATCATATTTACAGGACAAAAACCCGGCCTTGGAGATTTGCTTTTATATCTCCTTTTTACAATGTTTTCAGTTCAAGGGTTTCAAGGGTTTTTTTTATGTTATATAAAACATGTAATTTCTTAACAATGGATGAGTAATCTGGTCATGTATGTAGGTATTGGTAATTTATGAAGAGTTTTGTCCAAATAAAATAGGAAATTCTACATAATATGTCTTTTTGAAGGAATTTCAAGTATCTAGTCAAACATTTGTCAATATAAGACCTATGATTTCTTGTCACTAAAGTAACATTACTCTATGATGTCTTATCTAAACAATTTCAAAAAATGTTGAAAATGCATAAAACCAAAGGAATCCGAATAATTAGTAACCATGATCAAATATAGCTACGGACGAAACTACGAAGAATGGAGTTTTAGAATCTACAGAAATTTAGGTAATAGTTACATGTATAAACAAAGTGTACACATGATATATAATCTCATGTACGAGTACACCATGTCTAAGGAAAAAAAACATACATCTCAACACGGGGAATTGTTTTATCAACTCCATAATGTATTAAAAGACAAGCTCATATATTAAATATTTTACGCAAGGATATGGAGAAAATGAACATAACGTTATCCCATTTATTTTCACAAAATATTTAATATTTGTGATATTTTTACAATTTCAATTGTCGTTCATTTCGACAAAACATAAGTAGATGCTATCCACTTGCTTTCAAAAAAGTTTTTAACAAAAGTTTTCAGGATATGTTGCCTTTTTAATTTGATCAATGGAACAAGACTACCCATATAAAGCTATATCCTTTGTCGTTCTTGGCTTGTCACTTTTTAGTCCTATTTGGTATTTTGCTCTTTATCAATTTTAACTACCATTTTGGTATATGATCTTCCTTCTTCTTCTTTGATTTCACCTGCACGTGTCGAAATGACAATCTGTAGACACTACGTTTCAACTATTTGGTATTATGTTATTTTACACGGTAAGGGTAACATAATTTCTTATTGTAATGCTACCCATTAACAGTTTAATACATTGTCCCTGTTATTCCACTCTAGCTTAATTATGTACAAACTTCTTAAAAGGCCTTGAAAAACATGATTTTCATGTTTCATTTTTTTTTCACGGATGACAACAAAAAGATGAATGTTACGGTCAATGTCCCAGACAGAAAATTTATATTTGCAGCCTGACAGAAAAAGAAATAAACAATTGAAGTATGCCCCCCCCCCCCCCCCCAGCTAACACAAACCATTTTCGAAACATTTTATTAGAGGTTTGTTAGTGGTTCGTCAAACAGTGAAACATGTTAAAATGTTTTAAATTGACTAAATACCGAAGTTACTGTGAATTTAAATTCTGCATATGCGCATTTCGACAACTTATGTCTCTTCAGTGCAGATAAAATCTAAACGTTTGGAAGACCATAAACTAAAAGATGTTTAAAAACTGATAGAGAACAAATAACCAATATGATCTAAATGTAAAGTCAAAATCAGCTAAGGAAACGTTTTGTCTTTTTTAAAAGCATTTCTAAAACATTTAAAAAATGTTTGAACAAAATGTGCTGACAAACAATTTTGTAAACTTTAAGTAAAACATTTTGATAATGTTTTATAAACATTTTAACATAACGTTTTAAAGCTATTTTGGGTAACATTTTTACACAACATACTTAAAAAAATTATAAGATCATCACAACAGAACATGTTCTCAGACATTTTTAATAACATTTTGCCAAATGTTTTGAAAAAAATTTTGAAAATATGTTTTTATTCTGTTACACCGCTACATTATAAATCCATTGGCACTTCCTGTTTCCATTATGTTGAGTTAAAACATTTTCAGAAAACATTTTATTAAGTATATTTTTTTCAGCTTTCGAATTACCAGTAACCGATTGTGCAATAGTGTTGAATGGCGTGTTAATATAATTATAAACAATAAGATTTTATAACTTAAAGACACTTTTTGTACCTTTTTTTTAAATGTTTTGGCCTAAAAATTTTAAGAAAACGTTCTTAAAATATTACAAGGAAATATTTAAATCTAATCAAAATAGAACATGTTGATGAAACAATTTTAGAATATTATGCTTATATGTTTTATTTGGGTAAATGGCACATTTTTGAAAAAAAACTGTTTCAAAACCTGATGCAAATATGTTTTAATCAAATAACTAAATACCGAAGTTACTGTGAATTTACTTTCTGCATATGCGCATTTCGACAATTTATGTCGAAATATACATTAAAACTTTGCCAGTTGGTCTTCCTTTAAAACGACAAAAATAATAAAAACTCTTACTGATCTGTTAAAATGTGAATTTACTAATAAATAATTGTATGTTTGGTAATATGTGCTTATATCAGTTAATAAATTCATTTTTGTGTTGAAAAAAAGGATGTATATTTGAATATTTCATAAGTTGTCGAAATGCGCATATGCAGAAATTAAATTCACAGTAACTTCCGTATTTAGTTATTCAATATACGTCCTTGTGAAAACACATTAAAAAACGTGACTGTATATATTTTTTGAAAAATCAACCCATCAAAAATAACTGAATTGCAAGCATTTACTATAAAATTTGTATATTTAATTTGACTAAAATTTATACCAATGAATTAGTTATGTCTACATTTTCTGAAGCAGGTATAAAATTGACTGATAACAGAAACAATTTTAACAGATGAGATTGTCATCACAGCATGTAATCAAAAATATACATAGTTCTAAGTGAAAACAGATGTTTATCTTTTATAACAAGAAATGCACATTGTCCTGATCATGGTCCTGACACACCCGAAAATGTGTGATTTTAAAAACAGTTATATGGAAGATTTACTACATGTTTGGTCGATGTTCTTAAAAAAATCTGTGTACAAAATCCATTTACTTTACAACATCGTATGAATGAATGACAGTTTACTATAATTTTATTTAGTGGAGGATAGTTTACTGTGAACATTCAATTATAAGGGTTTTCTCGGATTAGGTGCTCATCTAGCAGTAACTTCTTTTCATTGAACAATACGCAAGGAGAGCATGAGTTTGCAATTGATACGAAACAAGCATAGTTTTTTTCATGATCAATAGTTTGGGATTGTTTTCATATATAGGAGGCATAGCATTTACTGGAATAAATTTTAATGAACTGATTACTTGACATTATTTATCATATTTTTCAGTAAAACGTCATTACTGCCAATGTTTTCATATTTCTAAATAATTACACATGTTCAGATTAGGTGTGAAAAAAATGCATTTTGTGTTCAGTTTTGCTCATGATTGTTTTTCAGAATCTATGCTATACTTTAATTTGATTTGAAGCAAATACTACAAACGAAAGTCTGACGATTTATTTGCAGACACACAACCGATACAAAAATGACCATTTGAAAATATTCTAAATATTCAGAGTACACTGTAAATACAGGATTTAATATAACGCTTAATATTGGAACAAAACTCAAATTGTGTCTCTAAATATATGTTTTATAGTATCAAGCCATGATACATTTGATAAATTTCTTTCAACATAAGGATGCATTAGAATGAAAAAAATGTGGGAAATGTATAACATGCAAAACAATTATGAAAAATGCGGCCTGTAAACGAACGTTGTTAAGGTAAACGGTTTCCAAGTAATGTTGAAAAAAAAATTAAAACACCTTTTAAACATTTGGAAGAAATATTATAGTTATATATTTTTGAAATATTTCAGAACGACATTCTTGTGGAACATTGTGAAAATGTTTCCGTGACCATACATTTGAAGGGTTTTAAAACATTTTTCAAACTCATTTATTGAAATGTTTTTTTTTCTTACATTTTATCTTAATGGTTTTATAACTTTTTCAAAAACATTCCATAAAAAACATTCCAATAATATTCTGACAGAAATGTCTAGGTCTAACATTTATACAACATTTCAGTAAAATGTTTGCTACAAAACAGTCTAGAAACATTTCCGTAACCATACAAAAATGCTTTTTAAACCATTTTTGAAAACATTTCTGTGTTAGTTGGGCCATATGCTTTGGTTGAAAAACAATCGATATAGTCATTCACAAGGACAAACGAAATTTGGTGAAAGTAAATTAACTGTCGCATACGTTAAATTTATGAAGCATATAGAATACCTTGCAAATTTTTCAACTCTTCCAACCAATAAATGTTACAATATGTTTTGATTGTATCCTCTTTGTTTTGACATTGTGTCTTTCAAATGTCAAAAAGGAGGCAGGCGAAACATGCCCAATATTAGCGAGTAAAGTTTCTTCAAAATGTTTGCAATTCTGAATAGCCATTCTCTAAGCACTTAACGATCGCGGTGAATATGAGGATCAGTATATAAGACGCTGTTTTAAGGAAACGGTGCGAGGAAATTTGAGGAACAGTATATATTATGTAAGACACTGTTTTAAATAAACAGTGCGGGAAAATTTTAGGATCAGCATATAAGACACCTATGATACCGCTTTATTTATTTTTGCCGTTTAGTCCGTCGTACAGTACGGGGATGGAAAAAACCTGATGTGTAGTAATTTTAGCTATTTTTCATTAGATTCATTCCGTAAGATCGTTTGCCATGAAATTTGAGGATCAGTTTATCAGACACGTGCTCTGTTTAAATAATTTTGAGGATCAGTATTTACATATGTAGGACACTGCTCTAATAAACTCTACAGGGAAATATGATGATCAGTATATAAGACACTGTTTATATAAGACACTGGCCATCTTGAATATGATGCAGACTTGCAGACACTTTTTAAGGGTGCAACTACGGATTTGTGAACACAATTGGTTCCAATTTTCCAATTAGTTTCAGATGAAATGTTTCTCCATAAGGTCCCATGTTAAACTAAGGTCCCATTCGGCTACTATCTTGGATGAGATGCAGATTTGCTTTTTAAATGAGGACCACCAAAGGTCTATTGTGATCAAGTTTGGATCCAATTGGTTTTGCTATTTCGGTTAAGATAATTTAAATGCTTTCCCATCGGTTCCAATTTAAAACTATGCCACCTGGGGCCTTCATTGATGCGATGCAGACATGCAGATATGCCGGACACAATTGGCTAAAGGAATCACCTTTGAATTCTTTCACATTGGGTCAAATGTTAAAACCATGTTCCACACAGGCAGCCATTTTGGATGTGATGCGGTCTTACCGGACACGTTTTTGAGGAGGCAACTAAGGCCTATTGAGATCAAGTTTGATTTCTAATTGCAAGGTAGTTTTAGAGGACACCTTCCAAAAAAAAAATTCCAATTTAAACTAAATTCTACGCTGGTAGCCATCTTGTTTGAAGTGCAGACTTGTCGGACTCATTTTTGAAAAGAGATCACCTAAGGACTATTGTGACAGACGGAGTCCAAAGTTCCAATTAGCTCAGTGGGGAACATCGGTCAGCTTAGGAAATAGTGAGCTATTCTTCTCTGTAAATGCTGAAACGGTATGTGCAATTTTAATTTAATTTGATTATAATAGTCCTTGGATACTCCTTTTCATATATTTTTTTTTTATTTTTCTGTCCATACTCAAAGATTTATTTAAAAGGGAACATAAGTTTGGACCCTATTGGGAAATTTTTATACGTTTTATACATCATTTTTATGTCAACTTGACATGGTAAGATTACAAGATGGCGGTTAAATACCTAATATGTACTGCCGAACATTTGAGTGAAATGGCCACTACTCTAGATCTTATTGGAGCCTTTAAGAAATGCAAATTCTTGAAAACAGTTTCATGCATCAAGTTGGCACTAACAATACTTTGTAATTGATCGTAACATGATAGCCCTCTATCAAATATGTGGTGTATTTGAAAACAATACCATTAATCCAAAATGATAAACCCTAAATCTTAGTTAAATAATTGACCCTTATTTCTAATTACAGAATCCTTAAAATAATTTTATATATCAAGTCGATATTAACTTCATGTATGATTTTTTCAACCAATCTTCAAACTAACAAGACGGTCACCTCAGACCTAAAATTGAACTTTTAGGAAATTCTTATTATCCAGGCGAGCGATACAGCATCATGTGAGCCTCTGGTTTCTTAGTTAAGGCCTATAGTTAGTTGCATTTTTTTTTAATTATAATGTTAATTTTGTTTTTTAGAATGTCTGCAAAAGGAGTCATTATTTTCGTCGACATTTAAAGTCTTCTTTTACACACACGATTTACTTATTCAGAAATTTCGCCAGGGTTTGCTAACTGCAGGAACTTTTTCTATCGAAACCAACCTCCTTGTCTGAATTACGTTGCAAATAATGAAGAGATATGCCAAAGATATGTAAATGATACCACAAATTAATTTTGCGACCAGTTACGATACTAGAAACAGAATTCCCCATTATAGCGCATACAAGATCGATACTTTTGCTCGTCGGCATCAATGCTGGTTTATTGAGCCTCAACTTTCAGACAGAACTTCTGTAGAATGGATGCTACCTTGGAGTCGAATCGAAGAACCCCGTTACCGGGCCAATCAAGCAGTGAATTCTGATTACAGCAACTGCAGATATGACATAGGTCATTAAACCCTTCATTGTACAACAAATGTATGTAGTGCATCTACAAACACGTTGAAAAATCTTTTTTACCCTTTTGTTGGGGTTTGCACTGCTACATTAATTAACTGACTGACCGCTGACTGATCCCTGACTAACGGGTAACGGGTAACTGATCGTTTTTTTTTTCTTTCTGTAAAGGATACGTTGCAAAGTACTGTAGTTGTTCAGTTTGTGGCGTTCTTGTTATTTTTTTCATCTGGTTTGTCTTTGTAAAGTTGTTTCAATCTGTTTAAATAAACAAATAAAGGGATATGGAGTAAATGTACATGGGACAAAATCCCTATAAATACATGATAAGATTAAGGGAATGGAACAACCCTTTCACTGTTGTTCTTATTCTTGAAGTCACCATGAGGCCTTCAACAAAAAGCAAACACTCCTACCTCATAGTAATTTCAAGAAGGCCCCTAGCACCGTTATGAATTGCCATATTTTTGGGATACTTGGTTTTAGAATTGTCTCGTTTTGATTCAGATATGCTTGCAGATTTATTGACGAAAACAAAACAATAAACATCGCATGATGACACTTTCATAACTTGTTCGATATGCATAAGTATGTAGTGATGTTTCTGACCTCAACGACCGAAATCTTTGTCTCACTGAAAAACTTCTGCATCAAGGGTTTAGATATTATAAATTGATAAAAACATTCTATAATTTTAGGATAGAAACATTGACTTATTAAGAAAATTTGGTTCTACATGCAGGGTTATTATACATCAGGGCATTTCACATCCAAACTTCTATGGCAATATCATTTACAAAGCGCGTTAATTCAAAATTGTCCTTCCAAACTTATTAATCCGTTGAACAAACTTATTCTTAAAGGATATAAATAGAGCATTGTTGTTAAATCTTTACTTCTGGTTTTTGTTGGCAAAAATATTGATCATCTCCTAAATGCTTTACACCATAACTAAATTTAAACATTTTCTCATATTGGCAGTATATGGCATTGCATAATATCATGTTCTTCTTTCATAATTGATGATGTTGTTATACCAAATTTATTTAGAAGTATTTCAATTGGTTTCATATGTAAGAAGGTTTGATATCATAGTCAGCGGAAATTATGTCCTTAGCTAGCTGTCAGTAGCTGCGAGCATTTGTCCGGACAGTGCCTGTGTGTATCGTCTTCATGTTTTATGTACTTCATTGTAAGGGCAAGTTGGACTTTTTTCGAGTTTGATTTTTACTGTGAGTCTTTTTGTGTATTTATTTTTTAGCCATTCACAACACATAGGGGAGGGTTTGGATCCAAGAAAACGAGTTTAACCCCACCGCAATGTTTGCGCC
Source organism: Modiolus philippinarum (assembly GCA_002080025.1). NCBI lineage: Eukaryota > Metazoa > Mollusca > Bivalvia > Mytilida > Modiolidae > Modiolus > Modiolus philippinarum. The sequence goes on from MJUU01030699.1 coordinate 16,314, forward strand.
TGTCCCAAGTCAGGAATATGTTGGTCATTGGCTTGTCCTTGTCTTCTTATAAAATTTTAGTTTCTTGATATTTTGGTTATTGGATGTGATTTGTTTCCATTTATTTATTCACTTTTTTACCTTTTTGGGCCATTAAGGGCTTGCTTTATGGTGTGAGGTTCCTCACTGTGTTGATGACCGTACGGTGACTCCTAGATGGGTCATTTTAACCTGGATATGGGATGTTGTCTCCTTGACATTTACCCCATTTCCCTCCTTTTTCATACTAACTAGACAGCCTATATTTGAACTTGATACACACATGTGCATGCCAGTAATGACATAAGGAAGTGAAAATAAAAAGGGTTCTTTTATAAAAAAGAACTGTACATTCCATTCTTTTATAAGACAAATAATTAAAACCTGAATGCAATTCTAAGCATAAACTTGTCAAAATAACTAAATACCGAAGTCACTGTGAATTTACTTTCTTCATATGCGCATTTCGACAACTTCTGTCTCATCAGTGTAGATAAAATCTAAACACGTTTGGAAGACCATAAACCCAAAGATGTTTAAAAACTGACAGAGAACAAATAACCAAAGTGATCTAAATTTGAAGCCAAAATCAGCTAAGGACAGAGCTTTGCATGAGGGAGATACTCCTTAGTTTTCAATAAAATTTACAAAATTTTAGATATTGGAAGGTTTCAAAAATAATCGGCTTTCGGGTCAGCACCGAAGTACTGACTATCATTAAATAGTCTGACAAATATCTGACAAATTAACAAATTAAATCACATTTTTTATCCTGGTATGACAAAAGCTATGTATCCCAAATAAATGTCATCACTACGGAGATAAAAATGTCAAAAATAGTTAAAATGTTAACATAATTTAACAGGACTTTGGTCTATCTAGAGCTTTATTGACGAAAAAAGAGAAGAGTTATATCGCATTTTAAAAAACAGTATTGCTTTCTGAATGATATGCAAACTTTTAGGGACCGACCATTTCAGCTGAATTTGGGGGGGGGGGGGGGGTTCTTTTTCTTGACAGAAAATTATTTATTTTTTTCACATGAATCAACAAAATATTTTTTTCTAAAATTAATATATCTTTTAGGCAGAAAGCCTCTTCGGAATTTCTTTCTTCATCATTTTGGCAGCCAAAATATTTTTTTCACAGAAACCAGCTCCAAAATATTTTTTTAGAAAAAACCACACCCCCCCCCCTTTTCAAGTTAAATGGTCGGACCCTTAGAACAATATTTTTTAGGGCAATAATTAAAGGATTGTAAACAAGTTCAGTTTTCATTTCCAGTTTCAACGAATAATTTTTAATATGTTTGCATATTTATAAGTGTCATTCTATTTACTCTGATTACAAAAGTGTTTCAAAATCATTTTGGTTGGTTATCGTGATTGCATTTACGTGTTAAAGTAGAAAGTTTTGTGATAGAATGACATTCAATATTTTTGGTGGTGAAAAAAATGTACTTCTTTCTAGACCTTTTTTGGTCTTCGCTGTCCATATTATTGGTTTCAAATTCTACTTACGAGAGGTAACTCTTTGAAACACGCGTACAGAATAACTCAATTTACCGTTTATTCTGCAACTTGGGTATTTCTGGCATGAAATCGGTGATTATCCCAAATTGTCAACTGCGCTTACTAGGTTATTTCCTAAGAGCTTAAGCCCGAGGGAAATAACCTCAAGGCAGTTGACGATTTGGGATATTCACCGATTTCATGGGCCATAACTGTTTGATTATACCGAACAAACTTTGGAAATATTATTTCGCAGACGTTGCAATTTTTCGGGGTTATACATCGGTGAATAATAGAGTTATTCCATGGACATTGTAATTTTCAGGGGTTATTCACCGGTGAATAATAGGGGTATTCCATGGGCGTTGTAATTTTCAGGGTTATTCACTGGTGAACAATAAGGTTATTCAGTGGGCGTTGTAATTTTCAGGGGTTATTCACTGATGAATAATAGGTTATTCACTGCTAGCAACAAGTTTGTGCCAAAACATATCCAAATTATTTCATATCATGTGACTATGTCTCAACCAATAGAATTGATGTTTTATTAAGTAAGGTATAATAATCTTTTAAGTCAAACAAGCAATGCAGTTTCGGGAAAGATATCTGTAATGGTAAAATGATGAATAATGTTTTCTAAATATGTCATCTTGCATAATGTTATTTTTAATGAAAATATTTAAAGGGCATCGGGACTTTTTGTTTGGTTTTTGTTCGGTTGCGTTTAATGATGGCACTGGCATCGGCATTTATGTATTTACATGTATATCCACGTTGATGGTATTATGAGAAACAACCTGACTGGCAGTTTTGAAAGGCCCATCCACAGACTAATCCGATTATAAAAAATACATTTTGATTACGAAGTCACTTAAGGTAGTTCGATCCTAATAAAAATATCAGACAGCATTTTTTTTTCTTTTAAGACATTTTGTAGGTCTTAACCTTTATGTTCCAAAAATAAAATAAAAATGATATGTCACCGATCATCTTTTCCTATTACCTGGCTTAAAAAATCAGGCAAAATCCAGTATTTTTCAGCAATATTTACAAAGAATATATAGGGAACTGTGAGAACATGCATCTTGTTTATCTTTCATATAAAATAAATATCAAATAGATTTTTTGTATTTTTTAATATTTTATAGATATACACTTCAGCTATCTGTTACGCTAAAAATCTATATGTCACCGTTCGATTAGTAGAGATATTTTATATAGTTTACAAAATAGACAATATTTACGGGAAAAGGGAGCTAATTCGCGGGAAAGTGTATGTCAATCTATTATGACGTCACAATGAAAAGGCCAATATAGGAATATTCCGGCTTGAAAATCAAGTCAATTCCGCATCCGACTCGTGTTATGCAAATGCGCAATCGAATGCGTCGTGTATTAGTGTCGATCTACCTTAAGTTCAGTGAAGACGATTGAATTGCTTTCCCACAGATTCCAGGGTACTGTTAGCCGCGTTTGACAGCATCTGGGATTTTGTAAAGAACTACCAGAGATAAAGTTTAATAGAGGCAATCTAAGGCCTATTGTGAACTTTTAAAAATAGAATAAAAAATAAACAGGAAACACCTACAATAGCCGAAAAACATAGTCACATGCCATTATGCACCAAGGTATTTTACAAAAAAAAACATCAATAAAAACAAATAACGATAGGAACTCGGCACAGTTTTAAGTTTATCTAAGTCAGAGAGATCCTTAAAAAGAAAAGTGAGCTTACAAAGATTATATACACAATCACTGTAAGGTTCTCATCTCGAAGCTGTAGGTTACAACTGTTCATCAGAAATAAATGTCGGTATACATAACACGCTACTAGCTAGCACTTTAACCTACTAATAACTTAATACCGAAGTTACTGATACTGATATTCAGAGGCGGTTATGTTAAGTTACGTTTTTGTTTTTTCTTTTCCCCTCTAATTGTTGTATCGGTTTTTTGAATACAATAAATACCAAAGTTGCATAGAAAACAGTAAGTTTTGTTATGCTGTACACGTGTTTCAAGGAGTAACCTCTCATTAGCAGCATTAAAGTCAAACAATTGGAAAACCATAACCCAAAGTAGTCAAAAAAGACAAATAAGACAATATTCTATTCAGATGGTAAAAAAGCAAAATTTTGGAATCTATATCAAAATATTTTGCTGATTTGAAATTATCATAAGGTAGTTGATTTTTGAAACATCAGAAAACCTGACCAGTACAGCAAAACTGTAATGCCAAAATGTATCCCTCCTGGTAACACAATGCTTTTTAAAAATAATAGTACGTGTCACGTTTCCTCAGTATACATGTACAACGGTAATTAGATGTTGTGGTATCGATAGTGCAACCACCTATGTAAACATGACTGACCCCCCCCCCCAGTAGTAACTCTTGACATTTCTAAGTTCGTTTTGTGACTTTACAAATAAAGATATAATTTTTTCATCGAGTTATTATGGATGTTTGACATGTAAATAACAGAATAACAAATTTTGATTTTGACTGAACTTTCCCTTTAACATTGGACCCCGCCGGGAAAACGGATTCAAAGTTCCAATCATGATTATCTTCCCAGAGAGTAGTAGTCTAAGTAGAATTTAACCGTTTTCACAAAAATCCCTAAATGGTATTCTTCAAAAAGGGTATCCGATGGTTTTTGTGTCTTATTAAAAGTTGTCTCTAATGGGGCAAAAACCTTACGGAAAACATTCAAAGATCTTCCTCTCAGATACATGTACCACTATTCCAATTTTATAAATTGATCGCAATTGGCATTGGGTGGTTCCCTTCAAAAGTTGTGTCTTGCAGGTTTGTACTCATTCCAAGATGGACACCAGTGGAGAACATAATTGAACACTGAACCCTTTTTAAAATGCCAACTACTGAATTGAGCTATGGTTCAGGTAAGCTATTCAGGCTCTGGAGAGCCTCTTGTTTCACTTTTACTTTGTATTATGAGGCAGCTTGAAGTTTTTAGCTCACCTGGCCCGCAGGGCGATGTGAGCTATTGTCATCAGGTGGCATCCGTCGTCGTTAACTTTTTCCAAAGATCTCCTCTTGAACTGCCAAGTCAACATTTACCAAATTTTGCCTGAAGCATCACCAGGGAGTTTTTCATTTGTGATTTTAAAGTTAAAAGCCCGAATAACATGGCAACTGTTACTAAAAACTGAACATAGGGGTACACTGCTGTTTTCTGCAAATAACTCAAAAACAATTACAGATATCAGAAATCTGACATCACAGCATTATGAAATCTACGTACCCTGCAATTTTGACGAAAATCGGAAACCCCTCTTGTAGTTTTTGTCCCTTTCCGTTAATTTTCGGTTTTTTATTACTTTTCCTCTTATATCATGTATATATTGAAAATTATAGAGAACTGGAGTTTAAATTACAGAAATGGTCAGCACACTAAGATCTACATGTCTAGCTAGTAATTTTGAAGAAAATTGGTGGCGACCATTTTGAATTTGCAATAATGATAAATATATCTGGTAGATTACCATCATCCCACCATTCCTAGTTAATAAACTTGATATATAAAAGAGTTTTCAGGAATTGGCAATTTAAAACAAATTATCCAAAGTGTCGAATATTTAACTAAGATTTGTAGCGACAGCCATCTTTGAAATATGATCGGTACTAAAATCATACATTTGTTTGATGACACCTGAAACGGTTTTCAAGGATAAGAAATTAAATTTTTCCTTAGAAGCCACTGTGAAACAAAGAACTGTGCTTATCGCTTTTTTGGATTCATGATCGGTACAAATATTAAAAACCTGGTAGATTACCATTGTGTTACCATGCCTTGTTAATATAAACTTGAAATACAAGTATGAAACGATTTTTTTCAGATTAGCATTTTTACATCATTTTCCAATAGGGTCCAATATTAAGCTAAGATCTGCATTGGCGGCCATTTTTGATTTATGATCGATGTTAAATGACCATCATTTTACCATGCCTAGCTTATATCAACTTGATGTATGAAATGGTTATCAAGAATCAACAATTTACAACTTTTTTCCAATATGTTAAACTATGTTCACCGGTGGCGTCCATCTTAAATTTATTTCGGTACAAAGATATAAAACCCCATAGATTACCACCATGAGTGAAAATCAATTTAATTTATGGCACGGTATTAAAGAATTTTTAACAATTTTCACCATCTTCCTAAACTATGATCCTCTGTTGCGATCATCTGGGGTGAGATGCGATACTGCGGAAATATGTAGAAATAGTACTTTTTGATAAGCTGAACACTTTTGCCATTCAAACTTAACCTTTATCTCGAATAGTTTTGGAAATATATCTCCAAATATATTTTCTAATGTGAAAATTCACCGAAAAAAAGGGAAGTTACTACTACATGGCTTATCAGATTTTTTTTTCAAAATTGATGCTTACGTAGATTTTGACATGCCAAACACTTTGTCACTTAACCTTTATCTCCTTTTAATCAATAAGACAAATATTACAAAGATATTGAAATTTCACGGAGAAACGGAAATAACTCCAGGACGGCTTTTCTGGTTTTCCTCAAATAGCAAGGCAGGTAGGTCTTGCCATGTTGATCATTTTTGCCTCGTCAGTTTTTTCTTTATATCTCTATAGGTTTTTGAGATATTTGCAAAAACAGCAATTAATTCTATTTTTAGTGACCACGGCCATGCTATTTGATGTTCCAACTAATCGAACACAATTTTGTAACTGGATACCTGGTGATGTTTCAAGCTAAGTTTCATTACAATTTGCTCTGCAGTTTCAGAGAAGAGGATATTTTAAACTGTTGACGGACGACGGACGATGGCTGTCCTGGATGGATTGTACTTAGACCCAGAACACATGTCAGATGGCGACACCTGCAAGTCTCTCTAAAGATAACATTGCATTTCTTCAGAAATCGTGTTGATAATTGCAACGAGCAATTTATGGTTTTTGAATGCTCGGCACAACTCAAAATCAACATTAAAGCTGTAGACTTATATTATAACCCCACTCGATAGAGAGTGGGGAATACTGGATTCACCTTGTCCGTCCGTCCGAAAATAATTTTGCGTTTCATTTTTCGTACCTTCTACCAGAGGGATTGCTTTCAAAATTGGTATGCAGCCTTAATATGCTTAGTTGTATGGAACGTCCCATTTTGAGTCCTGTCAGATGTGTATTTTCTGTTTGACGGAAGATGGACTTAATTACGAAATGTAGTGAAAATATGAATTTTTCATTGCATTTTTCTCAGCTTCTACTAGAGGGATTCATTTCAAAATTGGTATGCAGCCTCTATATGGCTTGTTGTAAGGAACGTCCTATTTGGAGTCCTTCAGATGTGTACTTCCTGTTTGACGAGAGGTTGATTTAATACAAAATGTAGTGAAAACATGAATTTTTCGTCGCATTTAAAATTTTTCGTCGCATTTTTCTCGGTTTCTACAAGACGAATTAGTTTCAAAATTGGTATGCAGCCTGTATATGCTTAGTTGTGAGGAACGTCCTATTTTGACTTACGTCAGTTAGGTACTTTTGTTTGACGAAAGGTGGACTTAATTACAAATTTAGTGAAAGAATGAATTTTTCGTCGCATTTTTATCAGCTTCTACTATACAGACCGGTTTCAAAATTTGGTTTGCAGCCTCTATACATGTATGCTTAGTTGTAAGGAACGTCCTATTTTTAGACCTGTCAGATGTGTACTTCCTGTTTGACGAAACTTGGACTTGGTTACGAAATGCAGTGAAAATTTGAATTTTTTGTCGCAATTGTCTCAGCTTCTACAAGAGGGATTCATTAAAATATTGGTATGCAGCCGATATATGGTTAATTGTAAGAAACATTTAATTTTAAGTACTGTCAGACACGTACTTCCTGTTTGATGAATGTTGGACTTAGTTGCAAAATGTATTGAAAATATGAATTTTAGTCCCATTTATCTCTGCTGCTGCAAAAGGGATTGATTTCAAAATTGGAATGCAGCCTTTATATGATATGCTTTGTGGAACGTCTTTTTTTCTTAATGATTCTATTTCATTGATTTCATACTTGTCTGCACTTCTACTGTGTCCACTGCTGAATTGTGTCCACACACTCTTAAATTTGCACTTACCATATTGATCCAGGGTTCAATGATTAGGGGTATATGTGATTACCATTCGACGACAGCTCTTGTTTTTATTGGTGTTCAAAAGCAGGGCCAAAAAGCGCAAAATCAAGACAAAATTCCCTGTAAACATCACTTCAAGATAAGATCAAAAGCCTTTATTGAAAGTATATTTGATTTGTTTCAACATGAAAAAAATATTAACAGTATTATTTACATTGTATCTTAGACAAATGTATACCAGTTATATATTTCTATTTCTATACAATGTAAGCAAATCACACAACTACAAAATAGTTTAAAAAAAAAAACATAATAATAATAAAATAAACATCACAGCAAAGATCTTCGCAGGACAACGTCCTACCTGTGATTCGTAAGTGAGTTCATTACTTATAAAGTGTCCTTATTTACCTTGAAATCAAACACAACAAGATAGCTACGCGTAGCTATGTCCCCCGCCGCCGCAGTAAAGTCGATAAAGTCCCAAAACACATGCAAAATTTTGCGAATCAAAATGGCGGCAGGATATGATCAATTGCATTAGGTTGCAAACAGCCAAGCAAATTTTCAGCAAAATCCCTTAATTGGATTTTGAGGAGATGTGTCCACAAAGTCTTCCTATGTTGTAGTATGCATAAAGTCGATAAACTTCCATAACTCCCGTAAAATTTGTCCGATCAAAATGGCAGCATAATATGATCAAGTGCATATGGTGGCAAATGTTCATACAAAATTTCAGCATAATCTGTTCAGTGGTTTCCCAGGAGTTGCGCCCACAAAGTGTTCCTAAGCTGTAGCATGCGTTAAGTCGATAAAGTCCCATAACTCCTGTAAAATTTGACGAATCAAAATGGCTATGCGATATGATCTTGTACATAAGTTGACTAACAATCCTGTAAAATTAGAATGAATTCGAACTCGCAGTTTCTGAGGAGTTGCGTCCACAAGATTTGCCATTGTATAACAATGTGGCAATAATCAAAGTCCCATAACTCCCACAAAATTTTAGAAATCAAAATGGCGTTGCGATATGATCTAGTACTAATGGTGACTAACAATTCTGGCCAGCGGTTTCTGAGGAGTTGCATCCACAAGATTTGCGATTGTATAACAATGTCGAAATAATCAAAGTCCCATGACTCCAACAAAATTTGACGAATCAAAATGGCGATGCGATATGATCTAGTACTAATGGTCACTAACAATCCTGTAAAATTGAATGAATTCTGACCAGTGGTTTCTGAGGGGTTGCGCCCACAAAAAACGTGACACACGGACGCTCGGACGCACAGACGCACGGACGCAGACCATTACCATGTCCCTCCGTCGCGTTGCGGCGGGGGACAATAAATATACAAACGTACTTTTTTTTCAAATAGCTAAAGAGATGAAGTCCATTTTATGAGATACTATTTTTATTTAGGAATCTTAAATCACTGTCATAAAATCTATAAGCAAACTTCAGTTACAGGTCATAAGTTTCTTGAATATGGGACGTCACCTTTTAACTTTTTGTTAGAAGGGTTGAAATACGCCGGGATCAGCAATTTTATTGAGCAGGAATTCGGGTCATTTTTTGATAATTTGGGATTATTGCAAACATTTTTTTCTTAGGAAGTTGCTTTCTCGGTATTCTGATCTACTCTGGGATCAGACCTTATCCTACCTATCCTCAAGTTCAATTACATCAGCATATTGATAATGTGTTCTTGATTTTAAGTTTTTTTTAAAACATAACAGGAGTATGAGTCTCAGAAAGTTTGTATTTTGAATGTTTTGAATAATTTTGCAAACAAACGAATATAGAGAAAATGTACACGAGGCAAAGTCTCTACAAAATATATACGAAATTTTGATATACAAGTCTTAAAAAAATTGGCGTTAGGGTTTCATTTATTATCCATAAGCTGCTTATATATCTTAAAATACATCAAAATATAATTTAAAGTTATATTTATTTTTAAGCGATTTGTCATCATGAAAATATGATTTATGTACAAAAATATTTAATGCTGTTTGAATGAATAAAAGCCAAGGATATAGAATCGTTTAAACGCTACAAATAGAATGTTTCGATTGATAATATTTTATAAATATGATGAAATCTTTTATCCAGGCCGATAACGTTCTATCAAATGCATTTAAACATTTTTATCGTAGCTTTTAACGTTCTCTTGTCATCAAGTGTAGTGGTGAAGAATTTTGAAAAGTCAACACAGTTTCCTAGAATCTTTTAAAGTTTAATTTAACACAGCAAAGTGAGGGATTTACAGTGCTCAATTACATCGAATCGGAAAATATTCGATAGATCGAGGACTAAGAGTTTTTAGGTCTACATAAATAGTCAAAATATGACTACAGACACAATGAATCTTAAATCAAATCTTTCTTAGTAGCATAAACCAGTAATTAAGCATGCATTCATTTCCTTAAAACATTCCCACACTTAGAGGATTCTTAAGCTTTGTTTTTATCTGGTGTATGAATATAAAATCTAAAATGTCAAATTGCAAAGTAAACAAAACACGGAAAAAATGCTAAATAAATTTTAGAATATTAGTTATCAAATATCATTTCAAATATACAGTGGGTACAAGTTAACTTGTACAGCAGTCATGAAAACAGGTCCAACTTAACTTGCAGACAACTTGGGGGCAGATTTAGAGCAGTCCCTGAATCACGTCTACTCTAATTCTAGAATCGAGGCCGTTCTTGCTATGTTTGTTCTAGCCATGGCTGCTAAGTCTGGTCTGGTCATGGCCGTTCTAGTCAAGTCTGCTCTGGCCATGACCGTTTTGGTCCAAGAATCGCCATCAAACTGGCTTTTAAATTAGTGTAAAGACTATAGGATTATCATGAAGCGTGCAACACGTTATAAATTATATCGGTACAGTTATCTCTCGTCTCAGGGTGAGGGTCTTTAGGTAAAACTATGTAGGTAACGTGAAATTAGTGACCTGAATTTCTCCGAAGAGACTTAAATAATGACCCAAATCTAAAAGGAGTAAAAATACTGAATTAAAATTACCCAAAACCAGCTAAGACATCATTCATTTATTTCTACCAGAAAACTCATAACAACAAGACATTAGGACCGAAAACTCTAGAAATTGCAAAATTAAAGACCCGAAATCTCCAAAATCTTCCATGAAATTTTACCATAAATTCTTCGCAAGTCTCGCACCTATGCATATAGAAGTCACCCGGGCCTCTCGTCTATGTTAACTTCAACTTAGAGCAGAGATATGTAAAACCATAGATGTCTCCGTTTAGATAAGTTCTAAATCGGTCATTTATGGTAGAGGGATTGTAAATAATAACGAAATACCGAAGTTACTGTAAATTATAGGTGTTGTCGATAAAAATAGCAGTTCTTTTGTCGTTTATTTTGGTGAAATTACAGGGAAGTTTCATTTATTGCCTTCATCAATATAATATCGAATACAGAAAAAAATCCTTATTGTCATATTTTAGTCAGATTACAAGATGTTTCATTATAGCAGCCATCGATATAATAAAAATAGATAAATAAAAATCATCTTTGTCGTAAGGTTTTATTCAAATAAAAGGAAGTTTCATCACTGAGGGCATCGATATTGTATCGTATACAGAAAAAGTCTCTTAAATTTGTCATATGCTTTTAGTCAAATTAAAAAAAAATGCTAAAAATTTCATTGAAGCCGTTATCATTGATATATAGAACTATTTCTGTCATATGTTTTTTTTTTTTTTTTGTTTTGTTTTTTGTCAAATTACAACGTATTCTAACATTGTGGTAATCGAATTTATAAAGAATACTGAAAAAGTCTTTCTTGTCATATGTCTTTAGTCTAACTACCAAAGAATTGTTTATTTATGATTATTGTGTGCTTCAATATTAATATGTATATGAAAAAACCTCTTTTGTCATATGTTCTTAGTCCGATTACAGAAAGTTTCTTTATTAGAGGTTAGATATTATATGGAGTGTAGTAAAACTCCCGTTTGTCATATTTATAGACCAATTTCCGATACATGTATTATATCGAATACAAATTAATACAGATAGGTAAAATACCTACCGTTTCTGTTTCCGTTATTTTTTGTCTAAAACATAGCAAAATCATAAAAGTATAATCGCTTAACCACTTTTAGTTTCAGAGGCGACGAGTTTACTTTTGTCCGAATCGATATTAACTCATATGAGTTGTTCGGAAAAATACGTGAAGTAAGGATATGTACCTGTCAATATCATAAATTGACCTATGGATGATCCATGAATTATTCCACTATATTCCACTATATAATTATAACTTGACTAATAACGAATTTTCATTGGCTAAAACTGTCACACGTGACTGTGAACAAAACATCGTGTCTCCCGCTGAAGGTCGTGTCCAAATATCATATTCCCTTCATTCGAAATTCTCTAGATTTTACATTATATATATTAGTGAGTGAATTTAAGCAATAGTAAAGGGGTGTTCCGAGTTGAGGAACAGCTCGCTAGTATTTGCTTGATAAGGTCTCAACAGGCTTATCTCTCAAAAGTGCAGTTGTAGCACATTTCATTGTCAGTTTCAATTAGTTCATCTGTGTTGTCATGTCAATTTCAAAAATCAATAAAACAAATTCATCAAAAGCAATGCTTACTGTACTTCAGTCCTTATTACTCCATTATATTTTTATCGGCGGATGCAGCCTCCGAATATAGAGGGATATTCCGGTGGAGTTTTTGCCAGTTTTTGTCAATTTTTGCCCGAATTCTTCAAGATCATTTACAAATTTTCAGAAAAGATGAGGGAGACAGAATTCCATCTGGATATCGCCGCCAATGATTTGTATATTAAACTTAGTGGTGGAATAAAATATTTATTTCCCATGCATGATGGAGATATTAAGATTTGTTTACCCTCGGGGAATCATATTTCCCTCAGGCGATGCCTTCGGGAAATATGATTCCCTCGGGTAAACAAATCTTCATATCTCCCACATGCATGGAAAATAAATGTATAATATCCCATGCGATAGCGCCCTCCAAGCACTGAACATTTAGTATTGAAGCATTGAAGTAAAGGGGTATCAAATTCCTATTGTGGTTATTAGATGGAGGATGAGAAAAAAGGCTGAATACTTTTTTATTAGGACCATCATTCCGAAATATTTGACAGAGAACCTTTTTGCTTCTTCAGCTAGAAAAAGTATTTGAAAATCACAAAGATCTAGAGCAATGTCATTAAAGAAGTCCTCTTCAACAAAATATCATATACAAGTTCATTAACTTGACACATCAGTAGTTCAAAGCCAAACAATTGATACAAAGGGAATAATACATGGCAAAATCTGTATCACATGCCGTATCATCCCGAGTTACCAATATCAGCACGAGGGCCTCTGGCCCGAGGGCTGATATTGGTCGAGGGATGATACGGCATGTAATGCGGATTTTGCCATGTATTATACAATTTATTATATATTTAAACAGAAGACTACTAATCCGAAAAATACTGTCAAAAATTGAAATCGGTAAAAGAAAGTGCATGTATTTTGTGAAGAGGAAAATTTCAAAATGGGCGGAAAGGACTAGAAGTTTTGGACTAAATCTAACGTGTAAAGGAAAAAATTTGGCTAGATTTGTTTTAACTGATCCTCACAAGACAATTTCACCCCAAACAAATCTTTGTTATCCCCCAAAAATGTATGCCCCCCAAAGAAAAAAATTGCCCCCCCCAAAAAAAAAATTTAACCCCCGTAATTTTTTTTAATAATAAAGTAAAATTGAAAAAAAAAATCGAAAAAGGGTATGTGATAAAGGGTAAGCCATTCGATAAAGGGTATGCGATAAAGGGTATTACGTCATAGTGTGAATACGGAATGAACGTCATGCACTGTATCACATATTAAAAACGTCTGTATTTATTACTAAAGATATGATAATTTAAATGTAAATGATAACAGAAAACATTTACAAGTACATGATACAATCTACCAGGGAACTGAACAAATAAATAAAAAAAAATAATAATAATAAAATAAAATAACAACAAAAAACCAAAAAAAAAAAATAAATAAATAAATGAAATAAAATAAAAGAACAAATAGAAAAAAAAAAAAAAAAAAAAAAAAAAAAAAAAAAAAACACCGTGCACAATTAAAAGTCAAAGGTCGAAGTAAACAACAATGGGAACAATAAGCATTATTTATATAATTACAATCATATTTCAACTACATTGGGTTGTAGATGTAACCTCTTATAAAGTCATGGTCATTGCTACAATTCTGACCGTTCTGATCAGAGCCATGACCGCTCTGGCCTGTTCTACCCATGACCGTTCTGCCTAAGTGTGTTCTGGCCATGACCGTTCTACCTATAGTCTGCTCTGGTCGTGACCGCTGTCAGCTACATGTAACCTGTTCTAGCTATGACAGCTCTCATACTAGCTATTGATGTCACTGGACTGACAAACGTGACAAATATTTACACGTTTGTTTCATATATATCAAGTTATAAAAAACAAGATAATATTTAAAAAATGAAAAATATAATTATGAAATGAATTATTCAAATATTAAATTATATTTGTAATTTTTTTTTCATTTCCCTTTTTGAGACGGTATACCCGAAAACTGAATTCGCAAGATTAATTATCATAGAGTAAAAAATCGTGAATTAAATTATAGGAAATATGTCGATAATCATCTGCTTACTTTAACTGAAACAAATAATTGAAAACGTCGTATATAAGGTAGTTCTGTGTATTTCATTTAATCAGTTTCATGCTCACGAAACAGGAAATACTGATCGACAACTTTAATTTAATATCTAGGACCATAACGACCGTAGCCAGAGCAGACTTGACAAGAACAGACATGGCCAAAGCAGACTTAGGTAGAACGGTCATAAAGGTATAACGGTCATGACCAGAGCAGACTTCAGTAGAATGGTCATGGCTAGAACACACATGATTCTAGGGCCAGAGTAGACATGATTCTAGGACTGTTCTAAGTCTGCCCCAAGTTAGTTTCAAGTTAATTTTGAGCTGTTTTCGTGACTGCTCTCCAAGATAAGTTGGAGGGGATGTTCTGTCTGCACCCGACTGTAAATATTTCAAAAACCTGCATTCAATTAATACTATCAAATTTAAGCATTCCAACAAAGATTTTTGCAAGAATTAGTCAATTTTTATTGCAAAAATGTTGAAAGGGTGCATGTATTCCGTTTTTCCGTTCTTTGGTCCGAAATTGGGGTACACACTTAGTGGGGTTGATTCCTCCTAAACTTATTGCCACTGTGCAAGTTTTTTTTGTTTGCATTTTATTGATTTTTTTGTGTAATAAATCTGAATAGGTAGACAAAGCGCCATACCTAAAATGCACAATGGTTTTCATTAGGTCTAATAGGACTGCAAAATGCGAAAAAATACCGGAAGTTGTAAAAATGTAATGAGCTAAGATGACTAAATTTTCTTTTGGATGATTTTATTTAAATCAAAAAGTTTAAATTCTTATAATTGAAGCATATACTAGTAACTATATTTTTAAACAGTTATACAATGTATTTATTGAATTCGAAATTGAAGTTTTCTGAAGGTGTACCTTATAATTCTTAAGTTTCGTATAATAGGAAAGAGGCGTTCAAAGATATTTTCGATCATCAAAATCAAATATACTTAAGTAAATTTTTTGTAATTTCTTTTGTGCATTTCACAAATTATATTTTGAAAATTAAATAGTATCCTTTAATTGGTTAGTTCATTTTAGGGACTGATTTGTTAGTTTAATAAACATTTATCTTTTGTCTGGAAATAAATGTACTTATTAAAATTGTTTTTGAAAATATCGTTTAGATATTTAAAAGCAAGGCGAGTTCCTTGGATTAACCCGTCTTAAAAGAATAACCATCAAACAATTCTCTGCCACATTCGTCACAGGAAAAATCCATTATTAATGCCACAAACACCATCGTTTCAGCCATTTGACCTTCATAGCAAGTATAAAAGACTTCCGAATACCGCTTTCCACAATAAAATAATCCACTCAAGCCTTGCCACATCCCATAATTTATACATTGTTCTTGCTTTGTTTTGAACATTAAGCTGTGATCATTTTCGTCGACCAAATATTTGATAACACGACAAGCAGGACAGTTAGCCCAGTTATTTGGTCCACAATAACCATCTGTAGTTCCATAGGAGCACTGGTTGTGGGTCTTCATTACTTCTCGACCACAATAAAGCATTCCCGTTTGTTTGCTCAATTTTGGTGCATATGATGAGGTCCTACAGGGCTTATACAGTAGGTTCAAGGCAACTTTGTCTAATTCACTTAGCTTCTGGCATTGGTTTTACCCGCGTTTTAGTTTCCAGATTGGATCTTGTTCCTTCCTGCTCATGTCATCATCCTCCAGATACATCATCACACTAAATGGATCAAATCTAGAAAGAGCTGCAATGTTACCAAGATACTGATCGTTGTAAGTGTTAATATTTAAATATAAATCTGCATCAGATCTTTGCATCTCATGATTGAAACCGAGAGCATGAAGTAATTCATGAATACTTGTTCCATGCATTCCACATTCAGGCCAGTTTTCACCAAGATATATTTTTGGTTTTATACTTGGAATTGTATAGGCTCTCTCTTCTTTAGTATTTTGTATTTCGATAATGAAACCTGACGCGCAAGAATATAAAAACAATCCTGGGGCTGCTGAGTTAATACATGCCATAGCATTGAGTATATGCGGGTGCCAAGCATTACTTACATCACTGTGAATATAAATTGACACTTTAAGTGGTTCACTTTTTTCGTCAAGTATATGTTGATGTAGGGCACGATAATATATCTTTGCAATTTCTACGACATCTTGTTTTTCTACTGCATTCAACAAACCATCAAGATTCTTAAAACGCTTGCGAATTTCTGGGTCTTTTGCATTCCATATTTCCACATTATCGTCAATGTCTTTCTTAATCTTTCGGGCGTTACGGCCAAGTTTAAATTGTTCCATTGTAATATCCCTGAAATATGAGACACTTTGTCATATAATTCGATGACTCTATCACCCAAATAAACATTTATGCAATGAGTAAGGTTACATCTTTATATAGATATATTTGTTTTAATTTGAGTGTTGGATCTGCCAACAGAGGGCTTATATATAGTGAACTTCCCGTTTTTGAGCAGTAATATACCCACTTCTCCGGCATATGGCGTGTACATTTCACAACTCATTCGCTATTGCCGTGCCTGTAGTTTGTACAGCGATTTTGTCAACAGAGCGAAATTACTGTCTCAAAAACTTATACATCAAGGGTATGTTCAGTCACTGTTGCAATTGTCACTACAGAAGTTTTACGGTCGTCTCCACGAATTGACAGACCATTCCACAAATGAGAACAGATATTTTTGGGTAGATCCAGAGTTTGTTACCGGACTGACTAACACCGATTGTGACAAAACCTGATTTTTCACTGGCAGTGTGACGGGTGCCACATGTGGACCAGATCATGCTTACCCTTCCGGAGCACCTGATGATACCTCAGTTTTTATAGGGGGTTCACACTGCTAGTGCTTTAGTTTTGTGGCGTTCTTGTTCATTTTTGTTTATTTGTTTTGTCTTTGTCATACTGTCTCAGTTCGTGTTGCTGTGAATTGCCATGATTTTGGATTTATGATTTTAGGATTTCCCCTTTCCTTGTTCTTGCTTCGGTATTCGTTTGCCGATGTATAATTAAATAATAACAGGAATAATATAAGTATCCGTTTAAAATAATTATTACAACACTAAAATGCAAATTGATGTTAAATTTACAGCATTTGCCTTTCACAGGCTTCGTCAGGCTGATTAATTCTCTACGCACTTGTTTGCATGTGCGATAAAAATACTTTTGTTGGTTTGATTACACTTACAATGAAAACTGAAACAGAGATATTGTTCTTTGTGACATAGAAAGCCAAAAATAGTAAATATAAAGTAGGAAATAAATAAATAAATACAATTAATTAAAAAGATGTTAACATAATTGTTTAACGCTGAAAAATATTCTTTTTATTTTTTGTTACTGTTGAATTTCATTTGGTCACGTTCGTTAGGACCGTTGGTTTCTAACGTACAAAGCTGGTGGACCCGAATATTTTCCCGCAAATACTTGTTTGATCGTTTTCTTCAATGATATGTAATTCAAAAGCATGTCCTGTCGATTGGAGATGAACGGTGATTGTTTAGCCGAATGTTGAAACAGGTGGTAGTTTGTCCAACATATTGTAAATTGATTTCTATGTCAAAAAGAACGACAATATAAAATGTTAATTTCACAGGGTAAAGTGGTGTATAAAGGTAAATAATATACTTTTGGCGAAGCTTTTGCCGCATCGCATTCCATTTTTTTTATAACTTTACCTTAAGGTAGATAGACACTGTTGCCCTGCGCAATTGCGAATTTGAAAAATAAAGAGTCGTATACGGGTAAGATTTGATTTTCGGGCCGGAAAAGAAATTTAACAGCCTTCCCTTTGTGACGTCATAATTATCTGACAGAGGCGAAACGTCACATTTTGTCAATCTTGGTGCCAATTACGCCCCTTTACCGTAAATAACGTTTAATCCAGACACTTTGTATAAAATTTGAGTTCAAAGCATAGTGACATATACTTTTTTTCATTGTAATCAATAGATCATATCATAAATTATCTATTTACAAAATTTTTACGGATAAAAGGTTCATTTCTATTAAGCTAAAAATTGCCTTTCCATATTTTTTCCGTGCATTCTTTGTAAAATTAGGCGAAAATAGGCTAAAAATGAGCAATTTTGACTTGAAGAAACAAGAATGGCGACCCATACTTTTTACTACATATTTGAGGCTGATATAATTGCTTCTTCAATTGAGCCAACTTACAGCAAAATCTTATGGATATGAATATAAATGTCTATCTACCTTAATACCTATTTGAAAAAGTGTGGTGTTTTTAAGTAAATATATTCTCATTCTTGAAATAAATCATAAAGAAGATGTAGTATTTCAGTCATGTTTCAAAAAATTATAATGTTGGTTTTCAAACTACATATATATGTATGTAGAAAAATCCACCAAAATCTCACTAAACTGACCATGTTTACAGGCCGACAGATTTTAAAAGGGTCAATGATTGCTTACAAGGCATGGACAAGTTTGATAGACTTACATATGTGGATGAAAAAAAATCACCAGGGACATACAATGTACCTCCCATCCAGGGATTTTGTTCAGGTAAAATCTGCCTTTACCAATTTCTTTTGAACACAAATTCAGTTTTAAAATCAACAACTGCACATAATTTGACCCCAGGATTTCCCCTGTAAATAGTCATAAACCCACAAGTATAATACTCCAAAAGTTACAATAAAGATGCTTGTCTTTGATGAATGTAAAGAATTTCCTGTTATTTTAGTAATCATGCTGCTCTAAAATGTCAAACTCTGTCATACTTTATAAATAAGAAATTACAGGGGGGACACTTATAGGCTATCTCCGAAACTGTCATCTGCTACCTTAGTCTAGTGCTTTCCTCCTTTACGGGACTTTTCAAGACTTTGGAACGTAGTTAAATACGTCGCTACGGGGAATTGTGACGCGAACGTACTAAATTATATTTCCTTCAGCTTTGTTTCAAATACTCTAATACATTTTCTTTCAAATTCTTTACGGTATTCTTCGATTTTGGTGGAACACTTATAGAAAAAGTTCTAAAATTTCCATTTGCACATTTATCTAAGTGTTCACTGACAGGAACTTGTCTATATTGGGGTTGTAGGATTTGTTGTTTAAGCACACGCACCCTTTCGCAAATGCTATTTCCGGTCTGGCCAATATAGTTTTATGACAGTTTACAAAAATAGGATAACAGTTAACACCTACAATGGCCGGGAACTACAATCACATGCCACAATTTACAAGCGAACTGCTCTAGTAAAACACAAGAGACAAACATAAATAACGATAGGAACTCTGAATAGCCGGACTTGGTACCGGTACTAGCAAAAGCCAGTGGTAGGGTTGAACCGGTTTATGGGTACCCAAATCCCGCTTTCTCTATCCCGTTACCCTATAGTATAATAAACATGTAAATAAAACCTAATACAGGTAGACTACTAATTGAATTACCACTATCTTGGAAAAGAAACGCATATGACAAAACGTAATTTCGAAAGATTGGTCAAAGAGTGCTCGCCGCTAAACTGCCGGTTAGCTCAATGAACCTAGTCTGCTGGAAAAACACTGTCGCACTACGGAAGCAAAATCAAAAGTCCCCGAAGGGTTTGGTAAAGAGTCGTCATGTATTTCAGTAGACATCGGCAGTATCAGTGAGAGGCCAGTATATATGTAAATTCTTAAGGTCACTGGAATCCAAAGCCAATTTAACGTATTTGTTCAGAGTATCATCCACTATTATGCATAGAATGTAAGTTACGTCCCAGTTTTTCTGGATCATTTATTAGTTTCTGACATTTTATTAATAACATTTCCAAAAAAACCGAGGATGAGAAATGGTCTTTGTAATAAGCTGTTTGCGAGTCACGTCATATCTAGATATCTAGATATCAAATGTTCCCATCTTCTGTAAAACTTTAATACATAATTTATGAAATCTGTAACCTTGTTGTAAAAGTTTGGCTGTGAGAGTGGGATTACGCTCATTAAAATCGTCAATGGTAGCACAAATGCGAGCAAATCGTACAAGTTGAAGTATATACACCCCGTAGGATGGAGCTAGGGGAACATCGCCATCAAGAAATGGGTAATTAGTAATAGTAAAATCAAAATCATCGCTTTTATCATACATTTTAGTTTTTATTTTACCACAGTCAATGATGATACTCAGATCCAGAAAAGGGCAGTATTTAGAATCAGTGTTTGCCTTATTAAGTTTCAGTTGTTGTGGGTAAATGATGTCGACACAAGAAAAAAACTGAGGAATGTGAATAGTAAGGATATCGTCAATGTACCTGCTATTATCACTGAAAATAGAACTAAGTTTATCACTGTTTGGTACAGTTCCATTTTGTATTTTTTCGAAACTGAACAGAAAAGATCTACAATGAGAGGTGCACAATTAGTACGCATGGGGATTCCAATGACCTGATGATAAACAATGGTGCTACAACGAACATAAATGTTGTCTAGCAAGAGATTCAGTGCCTTAATCTTATCGTCACATGTCTAGGAGCCATAATTGTGGTACGTAATATTTGAAAAGAATCCTTGCTTTTTGTTACAGCAAATAGACTGTAGACTCGAAAATTTTAAGGAACATTTACGAAGTTGACCCAATTTTGATTTTATCAAATAATGTGGAAGGGTTGTATCAAGTGTAGAAAAATCATAACTGTCAATAGATAAAGCTGGTCAATCTATAGATTGTAATTTATAAAAATTTCAACATATTTTTGTACACTCCGGAAATAATTTACACCAGAGTTTTGATATGTTTTTTCACATTAGTTTATAACTAACTTTTTTATACAAATGAGTGCACTATTTAAATGGATCCACCAGTAGGTTGTAGAACAATTACTCGAAGCCGAAATAAAACGATGTTTGTAAGAATTTATGTGATGTTTAGGAATCCAGTACATAGTTGGTAGGGTGTTATCATTTAGGTGGATCTTTGAGCGTTTCTGTATCCTTGTAATGTTGTTTGGTAAGCGTGTTCTCGTCACAATGTGTACGTTTAAAAGTGCTAGACTTGGCCAATTCGTTTTTTTTTTGGACATCAATATAGTATTTTTTCAGATGATGGCAACGTTGTTTGAAGTTTTAATCCACGACAGTTCACATTCCCTTCTAGATCTTACGAATTGTCTCTTTGACTGATCGGGGGATTTTGCGACATGTTCTAAAGGATGCACTTTTATGTATTTTCTGTGTTGATATATATAAGATGTAAACCTTTTAGGAAAACGCATGCCATACATGTTCTCCTGGGTACGTTGGTGTAATGGACGACCAGTTTCTCCTACGTACTGGATTCCACAGCCTGGTTTAGTTCAGGTAATCAAATAAACCAGGCTGGATGTTCTTCAGGAGATATCAACGGGAAATTTGATACATCCTTATAGAAACAGACAATCCCCACATCACATTGAACATAAAAAAAAGAAAACATTTTTTAAGTTTTGAACATCTTAGACTGTTTTTGAGGTCTTCGACTGTTTTTTTTTCTTATATTATTTTTTTTTTTGTAATGGTGTTTAAAGTCTGGCCCATGTATGTCCCACTGCCTTCTATTCAGTATTTGTGATAGAGATTGAATTTGTTATTTTTCGTTACATACTGTTCTTTATACATATATTACACTTTACTTAGTCAAACAAATAATTAATTGACGTCATTTCAGGTAGTTATATGCTGTTTCAGCTTAATATCCGTATCTCCATCATAATTTTATTTATCGGCAAATCACGCAGGCAGAAAAATAAAACAAATAAAATCTTAATTATCTTATTATCAATACCATCTATTATATTTACTTAATTATCCACAAATTCACAATTATTTTTTTCTCTTTTGTGGTACGCTTGATATTAATCACTAGGCGCCTTACCACAAAATCAAATGTGGACACTGTGTACTATGCGTATTTGTAAACATGCTAAGTTTTCTAAGTGATGGCATTAGCGAACTAGAATAAAATTTGTATCAAAAGATTCAGAGTTATACAGGAATTCACTTTAAATGTACCCTATTTTGGTTGAGCTATGTGGCCAACTTGCGTTAGTTGTCAAAGATACAAATCAAATTGCAGACCTAGCCCTGATTGGTATCTTTTACCTTCTTTTTTTTCTGCAAAATATATGATTATAAGCAGTTATTTTAATGTTCCAGTGGATCAAAGAATATGTCAATTGTGCAATTATGAAATTGAAAATAAAGTCCATTTTTGTTGGAGTGTCCTACTCTAGAAAAATGTAGGAAGGGCAATCTTAATTCAATGAATAAAAAGTTCCCTAATTTAGAACAACTAGATAATGTTTCAAGATTTATATGGTTAAATGTCTGCAGAAAATGAATTTATATATAGCCAAATGTACAATCTCTCAAATGATTTCTTCACTTTAAGACAATTAACAAACTTAATTAACATTTTTCTATGCAATATTTATATATATTTCAGAGCGTTATACATTCATTTCTCTGCCTCATCCCAATATAAGTGTTTATATATACATGGCAATGCATGCTTGTGGTACCATATATTTGGAAAAAAAAGTTATTTTTTCACCTTTTCCATTATATTAATATTGTATTATTCATCAATTCATTCTTATCAATTGAAACCATTGTATCTAACTTGTGATTTTACGAAAGGATTGTTCAGCTCTTCTGAAGTGTCTTGATTGATAATAAAGTATTTGTTTGTTTATTTGTTTAGCAAGCTTATAAAAGTCTTCATTCATATTTAAATGATAATACGTTTTCATTGCACTACACATATGCGCACCTATTGCCAAATTGTTAGATCGTAGGCTCAGGCGTATTCATACTCTGACATGATGTATTATGACTAAATAAAATTCTAGAAAGAAACAGAATATTTAACAAAACAGGTATGTCTTTTAAAGTTATTTTCACGGAAAAAGAAACACATCAGGAATTTAGAAATGCAAAAATCAGTGATCCAAATAGAAAAAAGAAGGGAAACGGGGAATGTGTCAAAGAGACAACGACCCAAAGGGGAGTAATAACAACTCAAAGCCACCATAAGATCTTCAATGAACGGGTGAGAAAACCCCACACCCAACGGCAGGTCGGAGTCGGCCCCTGAACAAAGAGCAATCAAGTCAAGCGAAATAAACATCATCCTAGACTCCTATAGACATAAAGTAAACTACTGTGAAGGTACAATTGTTCGTGGGGTTCCAATTTTCGTGGATTTCGTGGTTCGCTTAAACCACGAAATGAAGTTCCCAACGAAATGCATTTTTCCCTGGAGATGTAATGCACAGAACTCGAAACCACGAATTTAAGAACCCACAAAAAAGTGATATTTATGAAAACCACGAAAATTAGTTTCCACCAATAAAAGTACTTCCACAGTAACTAGAAAAAGGACAAGGCACACAAAGGCTTAATAAATTCCTGACTTAGGACAGGCGCAAACCTGCTGCGGCGGGTTTGAACTAGTTTTATTTGATCCAAACCTTCCCCCTACAGCCAATGTGATAAATCAAAAAACAATCGTAACAACAGTAAAATTCAGTTGGCAACAGGACTGAGTCAATTGTGAAAAATGAAACTGAAAGAACTAAATATACGGACAAAAACATGAAATCAAATACTATTACTAATGTGTTTTACTTAAATGGAAACCCTTGCAATATGCATTTCATCAAATGACTCCATAATACCGTGATAGCGAATTAATTAAACAATAAACGTACACTTTACACCAAGTGAGCAAGTATCTAAGAAATTTAGAGACTTTCCTAAAATCGACTATTATTAAGCATCGTACGTTGATT
Organism: Modiolus philippinarum; assembly: GCA_002080025.1. Lineage (NCBI taxonomy): Eukaryota > Metazoa > Mollusca > Bivalvia > Mytilida > Modiolidae > Modiolus > Modiolus philippinarum. The sequence continues at coordinate 40,436 of MJUU01030699.1, forward strand.
CTTGTAAATCAATTCTCTGCCACATTCAGTACAGGGAATTCCATTATCAATGCCACAGACACAATCGCTTTTAATAAGTTGATTTCCCCTGACAGTGTAAAAGGTTTCCGTATAACGCTTTCCACAATAAAATAATTCACTAAGGCCTTGCCACTCTCCAATAGATATACAATCTTGTAGCTTGGCTATTTTGAATATTCTTTTCATTGGCTACCTCTTTTACTATACAACATGCACGATAACTAGCCCAGCTATTTGTTCCACAACGAACATCTGTTGTACCAGCTCAGCACTGGTTGTGAGTTGTGGTTGTGCATTACAGTGCGGCCATAATAAAGCATTCCAGTCTGTATACTTATTTTCGGTGTATATAATGAAAACCTACAGGGCTGATACAGTAGGTTTAACGCAACTTTGTCTAATTCATTAAGCACCTGGCATCTTTCTTTCTCTGGTTTCATTTCCCAGATTTGGTCGTTTTCCTACCTGATCATCTCATCACTTTCCTTATACATTAATACACTAAAAGGATCAAATATGGTGACGGCTGCAAACAAACGACCACGATATTGACGATCGTCAGTTTTAATTGCTAAATATAAATGTTAGTCAGACCTTTGCATCTCATAATGGAAGCCTAGGGCATGAAGTAACTCATGAATACTTGTACCTTTCATTGCATCTTTGGGATAGCTTTTTAGAAGATTAATGATTGGTCGCTCTGCAATATGTGTTTTTTGGTCGATCTGAACCGTTATCCGAAATATAAATGAGGCAATCTGTAATAGACATGCTAGGATCGGTATATAAAAACAACACTGGAGCCGCTGTATTGATATCTGTTATAGCATTCTGTAAATGAGGAATCAAGACCTGACTTACGAGACTGGTAATATAAATCGGCACGTTACATCGAGTCTTCTGTTTCCCAAGTGTATGGTGATGTTGGCCGTGATAATATATTTTTGCAATTTCTTTTACGTCTTCTGTTTCCACTGCATGTAACAAACCTTTACGGTTCTTAAAACTTTCCCGAATTTCTTGCGCAAACGTTATTATTGTATCCAACACTGGCGCGTTTTCTTCAATCTCGTATTGCATTTTCTTACCATTAGATGCAAGCTGAAACTCGTCCATTGCTAATTTCCATGGATTGTACGTTCTTTGATTGACCGTTCGGTTCTCACTTACTTCACTGAAATGTTACACATTTTTGATTACATAACTACTTAACAAATATAAACAAATTCATGTAATAAGCAAACGTTTCCTGGCCTCATATGGGCGCAGTTTCCTTTGTTGGGATGTTATTTTTTAAGCTACCGATCACATTTGATGTATTTTGATTATCTAGAATATTACTTTCATATTATTATTGATTGTTTTAAATCTCATGCCTGTAATTGCTCAGCAATTTTTCTCGATTGACCGAAATCTGTAGCAAAAATAATGTTTCGGTTATGCCTGCAGCTATTGATGGTGGTGTTTCTCTCGGGCCATATCTTTTGCAAAGTTAACTATCTTATTTTTATAATTTTTCTTTCCTTATGAACCAGGTTAAACACCTTACAATAGATTTAAAATGCAAGACTCACCTGACACGCTAAATGTGACCCTTCGCCATATTTCCCAGTAGTTTTGCAATGTAACGGCTAGACCATTAGAATATATTGTTACACTTCAGAACACCTAAAGAGAAGTGGTTTCAACTTTGGTGAAATGTCCTGTTGGAACGTTAAGTTTCGGGTTAAATCGAAAATGCTGCTATGCTAGTATGTCGCTCGTGATTGCGTTTGTAACAATCATGTTAAAAACTTTGTAACGATACACGATTCACAACAAGTGATTCCGCGATTCCGACATGGTAATTAATTGCAATTATGGCAATTTATTCATGTTACTTGAAGAAAGATGAAGCATTCCTGATGTATTGATGTTTTAAATTTTCCGTTCGTACAGTTTACTCACAAGAAGAATCGATTAAAAAGGAGATGCAGTGCAAAATGTGACGGTGAGCCTGGCCCTGATGGTCAGAGAGACAAGAGACAGGATTATCTCTACTCTAATTATTGTTTTTGACATTGCATATAAATAGTGAAAGAAATAGTATGGACTTTAAATATTTTTCTGCATATAAAATTGAATTGAATAATGTTTAATTGAAATATTTCGTATAAACTTTGGAGAAATATACAAAGATTGACTACTAATTTGAAAATCTAGATTTGAAAAATCACCTTTTGTAATTAGGAATGGACATTTTATGTATGATATATGTCATACAAAGTCAAGCTTCGAAGTCGATAAATGATTACGTTTCGTTTTAAGTGGAAAGCCATCTTAATATCGCAGACTTTACGGTAGAAGTCTTAAAGTCTTCTTTCATCAGATTTGTGAGATCTATATGTGCATAGTTTGCAGGTTTTTTGTTTTTTGTTTTTTTTAATAATGTTTAAATTAGGAAGTTTTGTTTTTTTTGTTCACTAGTGTAGTCTCTGTTCTCCAATGTAAATAGTGTATATATGTAGACAATGCATTTATTAAAGTAAAATAATTAAAAGCGGCAAGCTTTTTTTCAAAAAAAGCTTATACTTGTTTATTGTGCAGTCAATCAATAGAACAGAATATTTTCCCGAGGTTATTGAAATAGCTTACGTGTTCGTATGCCCGAAGCAATGGCTGATGGCGATATAACATTGAGCTATTTCAATTATGAAGGGAAAATCATTCTGAGCTATTGCCCGACTCTACATTAAATAACTGTTTTATTACTTAGTCTGCACAAAAGAGAAATAAGTCGTTGAAATGGCCCTCTGCGAAATTGAAATTATCTGCAAATTGTATTAACATTTATTATTATTCTAATACACAAATTATCACTTGCAGAAAAGTAAATATAAACAAATAACTAAAATAAGCATTTATAAATTTCTACACTTATGCAAAATGATGTTTGAATCATTACGTAGTGGTAATGAATGTGCATGAAAATCCTCTTCAAAATGAGTCAGATAATGTTTTCGTGTTCAACGGGTCTTATACATTATCAATAATTTGAGGAACCTTGTTCTTTACCACACCGTTACTAGAAATAGATTCCATCAAACGTGTCATCGAAAAGAAATTAATGTCACTCGAATATGGTTTTGACCAATAACAAAAGCTAGACAAAAGAACAGTAATGAATATTTATGAAACGTTTTAACCAATCACAATAGCCAGGCAATAGAATGGTAATAAATATTAATGAAATGGTTTTGACCAATCACAGTAACCAGGCAATAGATCATTAGGTCAAAGAGCACTTAAAAGTAAACATTCAAAGTACAGAACTACGTAATTAAAACATAAAACAATACAATTAGGTAATAATGTGATTGATAGTCAATATACCCCGCGTCGAGGAAAAAAATGTTGCTCCTAGCTTTGTTTCAAGATTGACCATATCAAGATGAAAACATTACAGGAATTTGAATTTCACCATGTAAAGAAATGGGGCCAAGCAACTTAATCTTAAATTCTTCATAAGAAAAGAATCTAAGACGATTTTAAACTATTGTTATATTACCCTGTAAGCAGTATATTTTTTGTGGCCATTATTTCAAACCCAACCAGTATTGTATCGCAGCTGTCTCTGAAAAAAAGATGTAATTTTTATTGTACTAATTTCTAAACTTGAAATACATATTAAAAGCGTCACATACAGATATTCAAGTAAAAACAGTCTATTATTTGTATACCGTAGATTTATTTAATCAAAATTTAAGTTTACAGGCGATGCGCGCGCAGCAGAACCTGTGGACGGAGTTTTTTTGTGAAATCAAGATTGACGTATACAAATAAGTTACTGTTATTGCTACTCTAATGTCATCAAACCATTTCATGTTGTATTTTTGACTTGTGTCCGTTTTTTGTAGTTGTTACCATAAAAAAGAACCAGACTAAACAGGGTATGGAAAGCCAAAAGGTCAAAATTCTTTATGCTAAATTCTTCTTTCTTTGTTCTATATTCTACATTCTACTTTCTGCATTCTATTTTTTTACTTCTATTTTCTAGATTCTTACTTCTGTATTCAGAATTCTGAGTTCGAAATTCGAAATTAAACACCCTTTCTTGTAAATTTACAATCCTTTTTTTCTGAATTTGTCATCCTACATTGTAATTTCTTCATTTTGAATTTATATTTCTTAATTCAAAAATCCTGTTTTGCAATTAAAAATGCTAGTTTCTCAATTACTTATTCCGAATTCATTGTTTTATATCTTAATTTTCATATTCTTCATTTCTTAGAATTATTATAAAAATACAAAATAAAAAGTAAGAAGTTAGAAAGATGAATATAGAATAAAGAAGTTAGGAGGATAAAAATAGAAACAAGAATTTCGAAGTAAGCATAATACACGAAGTATTAGTAAAAACTTAGTCACCTAGACGCTTAAGCGATTTAACAGCATGGTGATTGACGTGGTGGGGTTCTATTTGGGGGGTTAGAGAATAATGTAGCAGTGTTTTTATTCAACCACAAACATTTATTTAATCCATAACCATGTGCAAGATACTGGGAATAATATCTGACGGAATAAGTGACTGTGCACTAGTGAGTAGAAATAAATATACAAGATGTACACCAGGAATGAATTTACGCTTAATAAAGCGTACCATTGACAAGGTGGGGCAGGACCTTTTCTTCTAATGCATTTTGAGCATTTCTAGGTTGTTATTGAATGTTTTTAGTGGAATAAATCAGTTGTTAACTGTTATGGATCATTTGGTGTTTTCTGTTCTGTTGATTTTTTATCTTCTCTTAACTCTTAACTATTAAAGTGAAATGAAATAAAATGCTTGCTGCTTATCATAAAAACTGTACTGTTAATATACTGTTAATGAATGGCAATAAATCAGCTGACAAACAGAACTTTCAATACCTTATCCTAGCTGGCAGTGACGGAAACCATGCATGAAGCAGATCATGCATACCCTTCCGGAGCATGATGATACCTCCTGTTTTGTGAAGTGTTCGCAGTGCTAGTGTTTTTGGATGTTAATTTTTGTTGATTTGTTTGTCTTTGTCATTTAGGTTAAGTTTATCGGTCCGAATGTCTGACAACTAGTAAGTAATTTCATAGGCAAGCGAATACGGAAGCACAAAAAAGGGGAGTTCTACCCCCCCCCCCCCCAAAAAAAAACAACAAAAATACAAAAAAAAAACAAACACAAAACAAACACACAAAAACAAACAAACAAACAAAAAAAGACAAACAAACAAAAAGGGGGCATGGCAATTATATTAAACGCAGACTGTGACAACATCGTACCAGTCGGTAGACCATCTTTTCACATAGTGTTTCTATTGTTTTTTTACATTACATCAAATATTTTTTATTCGTAATGGTACATTTGCCAAAAGATAAAAAAATATTTATGTTGTGAAATGGCCACAAATTAACATGTATGAACGAAAAAAGGAAATGGTATAGTTAGTCAAAATTAAATGGCAAAAGTTACACAAAAATCTACAAATTAAGAAACAACTAAAATGACAATTTAAGGGAGAATAATAGGATCTTGCAAAAGGTCAGATTAAAGATCGGGCTATCTTTCACAAGTGTAAGAAATTTCGTCTTTTGTCGAGTGGAGCGTAGCGGAACGAGAGGAAAAGACGTAGAATTTCTTACACGAGTGAAAGATATCCCGATATCCCGATCTTTCATTTTGACCGAATGCAAGTTCCTATTTCTTCCGTAAAACACGGATAGAAATGTCTAGAAACTTATACCGTGTGAACAACGTTATCGCCATGTTCCTAACATTATGACGTCAGGTGTTTTATGACGTTTAGTCATGGTTACGATTGTTGTATCACAAAAATCAACACGTCTGGTTGGTCATCTACCGGTGTGAGATGAGGTCGCGTGCATCGATCTCACATGGGTCATCTCCCACTGTAAACCACCATTTACGGAAGAAGGTTAAGGTCCCAACGTTTCGTTCGTTTGGCCTTCAACTAGGAAACAACCGGGCAGAAAATAAAAGAAAGGTGATTCAAATACGAGAGAAAGCATCTATATCGTGTTTTTTCATTTGCAAACAGTATTTGACAAAGTTTGTTGCAACATAATAGAACGTCCTCATCTTAACGGAGTCTACGAGAGAAGTGTCTTGGCATTATGTCGGACGAAGAACTGGAATCGTTAGTATTAGTCGTAACCAGTTCAACACACATATAGATTCGCCCGTTTTGGTTATAATGTACGGCACACGTACTAGTACATAAACACATAAAACGTGTGAAGTCCAAAGCATGTTTAGGTTTGTGTTTAGTCCCTTCGCCTGAAATAATAAAAATCTATTACTCATACATCCTCGAATAGTATCCAATCGAATCGAATAACAATAAAGTGTATTTATAAAGATATATTGAAAATCACCCCTTAAAATATCTGAATAGAATCAAAAGTAGAAAAATGAACACTACAGGTCAATGACAAAAACACTACATGTTATAGACAAAATGATAAAAAAGAATAAGCTTTCTCATATTGAATTAGTGTTAGATACAAACCTTTGAAACACAATGAAAGTAGTATCAAAAGGCCGATTCTGCCGCACTCATGCAAAATCCTGCATAAAAATCCCAACCTCGAGGGCAAAATGCAAATAGAAGGCATTCCTATTGAGCATAGGGTAAATACAAGAATGGCACATGTATTCGGTGATAGACAAGTCGTCCCACAGAAAAGTTCGGATCAGGACACCTTAAAGAGAGGTGTGCCTACGTCCGAGATTGATATAAATAAAGATATGGCATCAGAAAGAAATAAGATGGATCAGTTCCAGGATTTCTTTCTGGAGAATGAAGAAGATTTGGAAGATAGCACCCCACTACCTCCAAAAGGCAGCATCAGTGCTGAAATGCCCCCAACCTGGTGCAGACGGATGAGCACACCCAGCAGTGTCAAAATTGCGGGATGGAGCAAGTCCAGCGATTTGAGCATCAACCAAGGGAGCAGAAGACCACCTGCGGCTACCCACTCAAGAGGAAGAAAGGGCAGTTCTGCAAGAGCAAGCCCGGGAAGGATGGTCTCTGCTGGAGACATGGACAACCACGCGAGACGGAAGAAGAGGAGATCATCCCCGTCGAGGGTAAGATGGTGGTTGAAGAGACCATGAAGACCCTCCGTCAAATAGCTAAGGATGAGGGCCTGAGGGGATATAGCAGGAAAAGTAAGGAGGCCTTGGTGAAGCTCATCGAGGAGAAAACCACCCGTAAATTTACCCGTAAGGAAGTCTTCAGCAAGAAGCAGCTGAAAGCACTTGCTAAGAATCGTGTCCTCACCAAGTACTCTCACCTCAAGAGGGATGATCTCTTTCAGCTGGTCGAAGAAGATATCAGAAATGCCCCAGTTGAGGATGAGATCAAGGTCACTGATAAGCGGGAAGCCTTGGGTGGGGTATTTGGCACGGTCGTTATTGAACCCTTGAAGCTGCACGACGTGACCACATATTTCAAAGTAAGTCGGATCACGATCTCCACCACCATCTCAGATGCTCTCACCCAGAAGAAGGGGTTGAAAGTGGAAATAATCCTCCACGTGGAGATGGTGAAGACCAACCCCGCGACCGGTGAAAATACCTACGTCTATCCAACATTCCGATCGAGCTTGAGGGTAATCAACGATTCGGTAGATTTGGACGAAGAGATTGACTCTATGATGGAGAAGATCAAGGATAGTATGAGCAAGTTCATGAATGAAGGGAGCGGATGGACTTTCGGGAAAGTTGAGAAGCTAGAAATCCACCTCAACAAATTCAAGCCTCTCAAGGGCAGATCCTTCTTACCAACCCCATCGTTTCTCGCGAAAAAGAAGGCGATCATCAATGTGAAAAATGAAGATGATCGCTGCATCCAGTGGGCAGTCCTATCAGCGCTTCACAATACTGAGGTGGATCGTAAATCCTCCAACCGAGTGACGCAGTACAAACCATGGGAGAAAGAGCTCAACTTCGAAGGCATTGACTTCCCAGTCTCGCCCAAGGCGATCGTTAAATTCGAGAGGCAGAATCCCTCCATCAACGTCAATGTCTATGGCTTCGATGGCGTCAAGAAGGGTGAGGATGGAGAAGAGGATATTCAGATATATCCCCTCAGGATATCTAAGAATACAGGCTACACCCACGTAGATCTCCTCTTCCTGACTCATGAAGAAAAGCAGCATTACTGCTGGATCAAGAGCCTTTCTCGACTCCTGAGCTCCAAGGAGACGGGGCACGGTCATGAGCTTTTCTTCTGCCGCAGATGCCTCAACCATTTTTCCAGGTAAGATATCTTGGACAAGCACATGGAATATTGCCGTCAGAAAGAGGCCGTCAGGATCGAGATGCCAGAAGAAGGGACCACCTTAGCCTTCTGCAACCACGAAAGGATGATGAGAGTCCCCTTCGCGATTTACGCGGATTTTGAGTGCTTCACGGAGAAGCTCGATACCTGCCAGCCAGATCCATCACACTCCTACACGAAGGCCTACCAGCTTCAGCGACCATCGGGATTCAGTTATTACGTGAAGTACGCTCATGGAGACTACAAAGATCAGATCATCTATTGCGGTGAGGATGCAGCCAAGAAATTCGTGGAGTGTGTGGAGAAGGAAGTGGAAGCCATCGGTAAGCTATACAAGGAGAATAAGCCCATGGAGATGACCGATGAGGACAAGGAGAGCTTTGAAGAAAGCACGCACTGCCACATTTGCGGAGATGAATTAGGATTGGATAAGGTTCGGGATCACGACCATCTTACTGGGAAATATCGAGGCGCAGCACACAGCAAGTGTAATCTAGACTTTCAGCTCCATAAAGGAAGTCCCCATCTTCTTCCACAACTTGAGCGGGTATGATTCCCACATCTTCGTCAAGGAGCTTGGATTCTCTGAGGGTAAGATCAAATGCATTCCCAATACTGATGAGAAATATATCAGCTTCTCCAAGAAGGTGGGAGATCTGGAAATGAGATTCGTCGATTCGCTACGCTTCATGTCTTCCTCACTGGATGTGCTAGCTAAGGATGTCACCCCTGAGAAATTCAAGACTGTGAAAGCAAGATTTGGAGATAATTATGTGCTAATGATTCGAAAGGGGGTATTCCCCTACGATTATATGGATGGTCCAGCCAAGCTGGAAGAGGCTCAGCTCCCACCTAAAGAAGCCTTCTATAGCACACTTAACGATGCAGGACTATGCGCACGCTAAGAAGGTTTGGGAGACTTTTGAATGCAAGACCATGCAAGATTATCACGATCTTTACCTGGAAACTGACGTTTTACTGCTCACCGATATCTTTGAGGATTTCAGGGATAGTATCTTGGAACGCTATGAGCTCGATCCCGCTCATTATTACACATCGCCCGGATTGTCTTACGGCGCTGCCCTCAAAACCAGTGGGCAAAGATTGGAGCTTCTCTCCGATCCAGATATGCTCTTGATGTTTGAGAGAGCGACCCGAGGAGGTATCGCCATGATCTCCCACCGTTATGCTAAGGCTAATAATCCCTACATGACCGACTACGATAGCACCAAGGCAACCAAGTACATCCAATACGTCGATGCGAATAATCTCTACGCATGGGCGAGGTAACAGCCTCTTCCCACAGGAGATTTCGAATGGGTGGAGCCGGAGGAGATCGATGAGATTCTGAGCTATCCCGACGATCACGAATATGGGGCCATGGTAGAATGCGATCTCGAATATCCGAAGGATCTTCAAGACGCCCACAACGACTACCCTCTCGCGCCCGAGACCTTGGAGATCGACAAAGTCCGAAAGCTGGTGCCTCATCTAGGCAAGCGTGAGAAATACATCCTCCACTATCGAAATCTCAAGATGTATTTGGAGATGGGTATGAAGCTTACGAAATGCCGTCGGATCATCAGGTTCAGACAATTCCCATGGCTCAAGCAGTATATGGATTTGAACACTGCTCTTCGTGCTAAGGCCAAGACCGACTCCCAAAAGAACTTTTTTAAAATTATGAACGTTGCGGTCTTCGGAAAGACGATGGAGAATATCCGGAAGCGCGTGGACGTCAGGCTGGTCACCACCGAGAAGCAGGCGCTGAAGCTCGTTGCCAAACCTAATTTCGATCGTAGGGTGGTCTTTACCGAGAATCTAGCAGCCGTGCATATGAAGAAGACCAAGCTCACATTCGATAAGCCCGTCTACCTAGGAGCCTGCATCTTGGATAATTCGAAGCTTCTCATGTATGACTTCCACTATGGATTCATGCGGAAGATGTACGATGATAAGGCCCGCCTGCTTTTCACCGATACCGACAGCTTAGCCTACGAGATTCAGACTGATGATTTTTACAAGGACATCACCCCACACGTGCAGGAAAAATTCGATACGTCCAACTATCCGGACGAGCATCCCTCTGACATCCCCACTGGCGTGAATAAGAAGATCCTCGTAAAATTTAAGGACGAGTGCGCTGGCAAGCCTATGACTGAATTCGTGGGGCTCCGAGCGAAGCTATACGCTTTCAAGGTGGATGATGGTGAGATCACCAAGAAAGCGAAGGGATTCACCAAGAGCACCATCAAGCGCAGCATCGCCTTCGACGACTACAAGCGATGCCTCACCACCCAGCAAGAAATCCATCGTCCAATGAATATCATCCGGAGCCATCTCCATCAGATCTACGCCGAGCAGATGAACAAGATCGCGCTCTCCGCCAAAGACGACAAGCGTCACATCCTCCCCGATGGCATCAGCACCCTCGCCCACGGACACTATCGAATCCAAGAACTCACAATTAAGGCTCTGACGGGTGCGGGTGCCCATCCCTCCTTAGCAGGCTTATACCCCACCGCATTCCTGTGATTAAATTTCATTCAAAATTTTATACATTTTAATCAGCACCTGCAAAGAATTTGAAATTCAAAGAATTGCATCATTTAAATCTTTACAACGGGCTATGCATTAAAAAATCAGAAAACGCACCAAAGGTGCCATTCCGAGTTGCTAATATTTGTTATCTTCATAGGTATATATTCCGATATGCAAATAGTTGTATATAAGCATAAGAATTCTTTTATTTCAATCAGACACTTATAATAGTAATAGAACTTTCACAGGATGTTTGACTTTATTGCAACTTGGCTAAAATTTGGACAGAGGTTATAATCTAGGCGAAACGCATTGCTTATAGCTGAAATCAAAACATTCCAAGCCCCCTTTCAAAAAAAACTTTGGACAGGGGTTCCCCTAAAAATCTAGTTTTTGAATATTGCTTAAATCAGTAAAGTTTGTGGCAGAATTATTGTCTGTTTCCTTCTGAAAATGTCAGTTTTCTAGTTTGTTTTCCATGGCAACCAACAGCTTCACTATCAATCACAACTCATTTCAGACCACCATTAAAAAAAGTACTTTCTACCATGGTTGTCATTACAACGGTTTCTCCTTCAGGACTATTTATATCCATGTATATGGCTTTTATTCTGACCTCATATGAGGAGTTAGCATTCAAATAGGATAGAAATATTTCACTTTGATCAGTTGTTGACACACCCCATGCATCAGTTGGCTTTTCCCTGTATCTGACCTCATAATACATTCAATTTGAAGTGTTGTCAGGAGCCTTCCAGGTGATATGACCATCACAATCAACTACGCCTTCCACTTTTATATCTTGGACTTGCATTTTACTTACAAATTAAATTCGTTCATTTGTGGCAACATCCTATCGTTTTTTTTATTGATATATGTCTTTTTCTGCAAAGCAAAGCGAAGCCATCTTTAAGATCACACCTGTTTTCACTGATCAGAAGCTTTAAATTTGTATTAATATTGATTAAACTTTGATATGCCAAAAACTTCCAAGTAAAATGCAAAAAAAGAAACATATAAAGAGGGTTTAAAGTAGAAAATATGGACACAAAAATATACTGTACAGCTGTAGCCGACAAAAACACTCAAAACCATGCATCATACACTAGAGTGGAAAGAATCTGCACTAAAGTGTCACAAAATCTGACAGAAAAAGACTTGAAGAATTGACACAACCTTTGAAGAAAAGAAACGTCAAGGGAATCTGAAAAAAAAGAACCGAAAAAGCCAAAAACACTAAACAAATTAGAATAACCACGTTGAAAATAAATTATATCCTGTTTTTTCACCCCTTTAAAATCCAGAAGAGATAAAAAATGATTCAAAGCAACGAACAAATGTTAGATAGTAGATACACATAAAAAATATAAATATAAAATCTTAAAAAAGTTCTTCCAATGAAAACTGTTAAGAAAGCCAACACCTACGTTAAATATTAAATACAGATTAAAAAGTATAAAATAAAGAATTTTAAAAGTGTTATTTCCAATGAAAACTTTAATGAAAGCCAACAGTGAAAAAAAAAATGGGTATTACGAAGTGTGATGCATATGAATACACCCTTAAAGGTAATTTTTAGTATCATTATAAATGAATCAAATATGATATGGACTGTTCATGCACACGTTACAGTTTTGATTACCTACCATTGATGCAACAAAATTTACTCTGTTCAGACTTAACATCTGTATGTGGAAACAGAAAAGGGAGAGTGAATATTAAAGGATTCTATAAATTCGAAATACAAAAAAGAAATGAAAAAGGTAAATTATCGTTTCCTCATATTTTCCCTTTTTATATTTTTGGGCAATGTACCAACTAAGGGACCGACCATTTAACCTGAAGGAGGAGGGGGGGGGGGGGGCTATGGTTTTTTTTCGAAAAAAATATTCTGTAGCTGATTTTATGTGAAAAAAATATTTTGGCTGCAAAAATGATGAAAAAAAAAATTTCTGAAGGGGGCTTTCTGCCAAAAAAATAATGCTTATTTTCAAAAAAATATTTTGTTTATACTAGTTAAAAAATAAATAAATTTTCTACCCAGAAAAAAGAACCATTATCCCCTTCAAGTTAAATGGTCGGTCCCTAATGGAAAGTTTTGTACGGAAGCGTATTAGCGCCACACTGTTCTTTTTTTTGTTTTGCGTTATAACGCATAAAAAAGTTTGTGTGGCTTTTTTTAATACGTTTCCGTAGCTTTGATAAAATGCTTAATTATATATATTTTTGTGGAAGGATATCTGAAAACAAATCATAAATATCTAAATTTCCAATGAACTTAAAGACATATTTGATGAGAATGATATGACAAAACAATTGACTTTAGAAAGCAATACACAAACAATACAGTTGATACTGCGGAAGAAATACGTTCTTGATCGACCCTTACGCATTTAGTTCTGAATGTCGTATTTTTTTCCTTTTCGTGCCTTGTGGCTGTCTCACGTTTTTGTTTTGCTTTTTTTTCTGTGTTCCCGTTTTTTGCCATGTTTATGGAATTTTTGTAATTATCACATCCCATGTTCCTTCGATAATCTACTCCCGTTGATACAGTATATAGTGGCTAAGATTTTGAAATTGTTTGCTAGCTGCCTTAAAACTTTATTTTCACAGAAGACAGCGTTAGTTTTTTTCAGATTGATTTTTAATTAATCCTATTTTTGTTATTAAGTTCGGCCATAACAAGCATGTTCTTTGCGATGTTAAGTTGGTCGTTGAAATGATACACGTCATGATTCGGGGAATAAAAAGACAACTGATATAAAAATACACTGGTAAAGCCCCAATCCCACTATCACGTTTCAAGCCTCAGGTTTTACTACGTTTTATATGGCCACGTTTCGTGTTATTTTTTGTCATATTTTAACGGTCGCTACGTTTTACTAGGTTTATGCTACGGTTTAGTACGTTTCCCTACCTTTTGCGCGGTTTTACTACGAAATATCCCGGTTTCACAACGTTTTTAGTACGTTTCGTCCGGTATTAACTACGTTTTAGTAGGTATTGCTAGGGTTCGTTACGTTTCAACTATTATCTTCTACGTTAATCGTAGGTTTCAGTACGTTTTTGTACGGTACACTATGTTACTGCTACGTACCACTACGAACCAGGTAGTTGTAAGTGTTGAGAGCTGCTATTGTTGTTGATATTTTCAAAGGCTATTCTCTCAGAGGAGCATCTCCATCTGTCGCCTTTTCATCAAGATGTTCATTGAAAAAAACCTGAATATATTAACCTCAATGCTTTTCCCGTTTGATGACGCTGCTGAACTATGAGGCAGTTCACAGGAAAAATGGCAATTCACTCATGTACAAAAATTGTTCCTTGTTGGTGAATTTTCCTTTTATCACAAACGTCACAGAACAAAACCTGACAGTGCAGCGGTGACACCAGACATGAAAAAATATGGTTTGTGCATTCCATGGTACCAGTTTAACCGCCGTTTTGATGTGTGCTAAAACTTTTCATAAGCTTTACCGTATAGAAATAGCTAAAAGTAAAACTGAGTAATTTTCATCTGTTGTTTTTGAAACATGAATGTTTTGTGTACTTTCTGAATGTTTTTAAAATATTGGACTTTTGTTAATTTATTCAATTTTTTGCACAACTGAAAAAAAAGTTGGATAATGATCAACTAGTCTGTGTCAACTCCTTGAACAAGCTTATGTATTACTTTATGTATGTATTACTTTATAGAGGATAAGTTACGTATCTTCTTCCATGCATATAATGAATGTCCCAATTATGTGTTGTTTCTTAAAGATAAATTGTTCACCAGGAGTCTTCATCTGTATTGGATTTTATAAAATGTTTGGTGTTTTATGGGTTGGGCTTCAAAAATAAAGAAATAAATCTGCTAGTGGCACACAGAAACTGTTAAGCTAAATAATGATAAGGATAACGCTTAGACAGAGTATGTTTAGTACATACAGTTTGATCAGGTTTTGATTTATTGACTGAGGTACGACGGAATTTATACGGACTGTTTTCAAGTAATAGAAACCGAAAATTGAGATGAAATGAAATACGTTCTAACGTAGGTCAGAATTGTATGATTTTGTCCAACAGATGCGTATTTCTTTTAAGGTAGTAGACCCTTGGTAGCCATAAAAATTTCCACAAATTTAAGTTTCCTTAAATTTGCAGTATGAAACAATTATGTGCTAATATACTTCAAGAAAAAATTTTGAAAAGTTTCACCGTAAGATTTTTGATCTACAGTTCATAGAAACACCGATGTCTCAGGGGTCTTGAATTCTGTTTAGAAATCACTATAAGGTGTATACTACTGTACTGTATATTAACAAGAAACAGCATACATTATCCCTAAATTGCTAAATTGCTTGTGGGAAATTTTTAAACCTAAATACCAGAAAATTAATATCATAAGCATGTATTAAGTGTTGATTTGCAGTCGAAAAGAAATTTAAATTGTCAAAACAATGCTGAAAACAGCTTCATTCAATTTCTTCCGACCGAAATTCCTATAATTCATTTTTTATAAAAAAAAACTGAGAAATTAAAGATCCTTCATACATATTACTTATATCAAAATTTTATAAAAAATCACCGTATCATTTTTTCACAATGTTAGGAAAACTGCATAAAAGTCATAATATTTCTTGATACTGAACGTCAAGTTTAAAGAATTACCTCCCTTGCCAAACATCTGACTTTCAATTATCTTATTATTTTTGATATTCCATTCAAGACCTGGAAATGTTAATGCATGCATAATGAAGATGGATATTTCATTTCTATTTATGAAAAACATTATAAATCTTGTGTTTTTTTCATACCAATCACAACAACTTATTTTTTATACAAAAAGGAGTTATCTCCTCTTGCCCCAGGTCTACTACCTTCAGTGGAAGATAAACATAATTTGTCCAAGCAAGCTATATATGTCCAGGCTGCAAGAAACAGAGACTTCTACACCCAAGTAGAAAGGTCATACACAGCATGGCCTGACATTAGACACAGACAGAACTTCCTGTTTAGCGAAAGAAGACTAAAAGAAGTTAGACAAATAGAGCAGTTGTATAACATCAATATTGAATGTTAAATAAGAGCGCGATAAGCTCCAGTTGGACCTAAACCTTATTTGTTATTTTTGTAAATGGCGAGATAAGCCAACCCCCTTAACCCGAAATGCCTTGGAAAAAAAAACAAAACAAAAAAAAAAAAAAAAAAAAAAAAAAAAAAAAAAAAAAAACAAAATTTGTCCGACTAAGTAGTGCAGACAAGTCTGGGTAATTTTCCCTAGAAAAATTATTTATTTTCATGAAAATCTCGAACAAATTATTTATTTTCACCAACTTTCTAAGTGAATTATTTTGGTGCATTTGTAACAAAAAAATTAATTCTTCAAATCAATTTTGGAAACCAAATGATCGTCCCCTAAACTGAATCGTACCTTGTTACATGTATCCACTTAAATCAGTAGAATACTGCATTTAGTATTTACAAAAATCGAAGTCCAAAGATATGGCAAAAACGAGAACACAGAAAACAATGACGTCAGACAGATGCAAAGCACAGAAATAAAAAAAACACAACATTCAAAACCAAGGCACTTACAGTGTGAACTCCCATGAAACTGAAATTAACATCAGGTGATCCCGAAGGGTAAGCATGTCCTGCTCTGTTAACAGCACCCATCACACTGTAAGTGAGTCAATCTAGGAAAATGTCAAATCCGGGAAGACGTGAATCTAGTTGGAAATTTCTGCTTTCCTTTGGGACAGTAACACGTCATATCTTTCAAGGATATTATAATGACTGCCATAGAATTTCTTGAGGGATGAAATAAACATAGGCTGAACAAATTCCTGACTAAGCAGCTTTTGGAACAGTGTATTTTCTCTGTTAAAAAATCACTGTACAAACTAAATGCTCAACAGTAACGAATCAACTGTGAAATGTACACTCCACTTTTAGCTTATTTTTTTCTTCTTTCGTATGAGGCCAAGTTTTTACAAAGGCCAACACAGAAAACATGTAGCCCAGTCCTTTAATTTCAGCTTCCGCTACATAGACGATGAACTTTCTCTTTATTATCCAAAATTCAAGGAATATTTATACCAGATCTATCCCAATGAGCTTGAAATTAAAGAGACTACTGATACACCTACTTCAGCTTCGTACTTAATTCTTTTAATATACATTGACGAAGATAGACGTTTGAAATCTAATCTTTATGACAAAAGTGATGATTTTAACTTTCCAACTATGAAGTTTTCCTTTCTGATCAGCAATATACCTACCTCTCCAGCCTATGGAGTGTACACATTTCACAGTTGATTCGTTTCTGTCGAGCATGTAGTTTATTCAGTGATTTTTCAAATAGAGCAAAGCTGCTTAGTCAGGGATTTGTTCAGCCTTTGTTACTTTCATCCCTTTAGAAATTCTATGGCCGTCACCATGACATCATTGACAGATATGACGTGCCGTTTCCCTAATGAAAACGGACATTTTCAGCTAGATTTTGCTTCTTCACGGATTTGAAATAACCGGATTTGACTCAACCCTGTGTTGATTCACAGATAGTGTAACGGGTGCATGCCGCTAGCGGAGTAGGACATGCTTACCTTTCCGGAGCACCTGATGTCACTCTCGGTTTTCATGGGAGATCACACTGTGAGTGCCCTTGTTCCGTGGGCTGAAGAGGTAGGTATGTTGCTGGAAAGAAAGGGAAAGTTCACTTTTGAAAAGTTAAAATCATCACGCTTGTCATTGTCATTAAGCTTACATTTCAAACGTCAGTCTTCGTCGATATACAACAAAAGATCTAGATACAAACTTGAAGTAGGTGTATCAGTTTTTTAGCTCACCTGGCCTAAAAGGCCATGCGAGCTTTTGCCATCACTTTGCGTCAGTCGTCCGTCGTCCATCGTCCGTTCGTCGTCCGTCAACAATTTCAAAAATCTTCTCCTCTAAAACTGCTCAGCCAATTGTAACCAAACTTGGCCTGAAGCATCACCAGGGTATGCAGTTTCAAAATTGTGTTCGATTAGTAGGCTGGTCAAACAACATGGCCGCCATTACTAAAATAGAACATAGTGGTAAATTGCAGTTTTTGGCCAATAACTTGAAACTGTTACAGATATCAAAAAATCTGATGAGAGTTAAAATAATGAGCATGATGAGATCTCCCTACTGTGCAACTTTGAAGAAAATCTGAAACCAGTCTCGGAGTTATAGCCCTTTTCCGGTAAAATTTTTAAATTTTTTTTTTTATTTTTATTTTTTATTTCAAAAAGTGTAACAGATAGAGGTCAAGTGTAAATTCCAAAAAGGTTCAGCAAATAAAGATCTACCCAACCTGAAAAATTGCCCTTTGTTCAAGGAATTTTCAAAATTTTCATATTTTTCGTCTTTTATCTCCAAAACTATAGAAGATGAAGGTTAAGTGTAAATTGATAAAATGTTTGCCATGCTAGGGCAACTTCAAAACTGGTGTTGAAAATTAATCCTGGACTGTCATTTTCAAGATGGCCGCCCAAAAAAGGCGGGAAAATTCAACATTGTCCGATTTCAATGAAATTTGGTTTCCAAATAGATATTAATGTTGCGACTTCAAAACTGCATGGTGTTGAAAATTTTTCGTTGACTGCCATTTACAAAATGGCCACTTAAAAGGCGGGAAAATTCAACATTGTCCGATTTCAATGAAATTTGGTTCCAAATGGGTATTCATGTTACAAATTCAAAACCGATGTTAAAAATTGATCGTTGACCGCCATTTTAAAAATGGCCACCAAAAAAGGCGGGAAAACTCAACATTGTCTGATTTCAATGAAATTTGGTTTCCAAATAGATAATGATGTTGCCACTTCAAAACCGGATTTGAAAATTGTTTGTTGACCATCATTTTCAAAAAAGGAGGGAAAATTCAACATTGTTCGATTTCAATGAAATTTGGTTTCCAAATAGGTATTGATGTCATAACTTAAAAATATGGTGTTAAAAATTGTCGTTGACCTCCATTTACAAAATAATGTTTCAGCTTCAAAACTGGTGTCGAACGTGGTCCTTAGCAAGAAGGTTTTTGTCAAAAAAGCCAAGCAAAGGAATATAGTAAAACATGATCAGACTTAAAATACAGTTCAAGATATTGGTTACAATGTGAGCTTGATTGTGGCAACTGAAAGCCAGGTGAGCGATACAGGCTCCTGGGAGCCTCTGGTTTTTTAATTTCAAGCTCATTAGGAAGATCTGATGTAAAGAGAAAGAATCGTATATGTAGCGAAAGCTGAAATTAGATGACTGGGCTACTACATATTTTTGTTTGCAATGTGTGAGCCCTTGTAAAAACTTGGCCTCATACGAGTAAAGGAAAAGGTCAGCTAGGAGTGGCGCACAGCTAGTTCCAATAGGAATCCTTATTGTTTGTTGGAAAACACGACCTCTAAATTCGACAAAAATATTGTCGATAAAAAATTCTTACATTTTGATTACTTCAGTGTACTTCTTATTTGAATCAATATGGTTTTTAACAAAATATGTTTTGTCTTCCCTACCACTAAAAAGGTGTATCTGCGTTCTCATTTTTAATGCAGAAACATTGATGTATTAAATGGCAATATGAAGAAACTACATTTACAGTAACTTCGGTACTTTATATTATTTGTTATATAAATGATCCAGACCATACGCATATTTGACCGCACGCTTATTTTTTTTTTAAATACGCCTACTGTCCGGGTAATATACTGTTAATTTTAATTATATAATGTATTATCAAAACGAACAAAAGCAGAGATGAAAATCTCCGTTATATATGTTATAAATGTGATTTCAGCTCACCCTGAAATGTTTTTTTTTCTTCAGTTAATGCTGAAAATGTCACAAGAACACAAATAAATTCAATACTGATAATTTACTGACCAAACCATCGAATTAATTGATAACAATTGAAAAACTAGCTGAGAAAATACGAAATGTTTTGAAAAATGGAAAACTTGAATCTGCCAGATTTCGACAGTATCGATGTAGCAGAAATTTAGATCGCTTTGATAAATTTACAGCAATTCAGTATGTGCAAAAGAAGTTGGATTTGTCATTTGTTGCAAATATTTTTAATGATCCGTTTTCCTTTTATGAAAAAAAACGTGTAAGCAAGGACCGTACGTTTTCGGTCGGACCATATAAGTATACGCAAAGGGTCCGGATCATACTCGTATGATCTGGAACATACATGCATTTATATATACATATGTGGTACAGGTGACGAAAGTTTACTTTGGAGTTCAATGCGATTTGTTTAGAAATGTAATACATGTATCACCTGTTGTCCTCATCTGATTTTGCTTTGATTTAAGACTGAAAATATTGTTTTTCTGTGTTTAGCCTATAAACTTTTTTCGATTGCCACCTTAAAAAATACCGAAGTTACTGTGAATTTAGTTTCTGCATATGCACATTTCAGAATTTATGTCTCTTCAATGCAGATCAACAACATGATCAAATCAAAACATTTGAAAATCCATGAACCGAAATATGTGTAATGGTAGGTTTACACCGCCGATCAAAGCAACTCGACCGAACTCTATCTATGAATATTCATGAATATTCATTGATCGGGACACTGATCTTGAATGCTCGGGTTCGGTCTACTATCCAAATCGGGGCGATCTTACTAACTCTGCTGAACTCGAGCTGTGTTCCTGAATATTTTTGACATGTCAAAAATATCCTGTAGAGGTCGAGTGCATTATATATCGAGAACAGGTCGGGAATCAATCGGGGTCTGATCGAGGTAGTCGTGAGGATGTCGAAAAGGGATCGGTCTTGATCGAGTTTCAAAATTTTATCCGATCATGCCGACTTCTACCCGATTTTAACTCATTCGCTTCTCGATTTATGCCGAGTCGCTTCTAGATCAACTCGATAAGTATGCGATCATTATTCGACTAACACGATTCTTTCTTCTTTTATAAACAAGATCTTTCCGACCATAACTCGATTTTTCCTGACCTGTATCCGATTTTAACTCGACCACCCAAGACCTTTACTCGATTTAACACGACATCATGTCATCTTTTCACAATAGCAGAACATGAGGCTTTCAAGAGCTCCAGTCTCTCACTAGGGCCTTACTTCAGTTTTTAAAGGAGCCATCCAATGGACTCCAACTACTAATGTTATCAAGTTTGGCTGATGAATATCTTTGATATGATGAGAATCTGCCAGATACTATCTCAAGTTAGGACCATCCAAGTAGTATTGTTTTCAATTTTGGCCTATTGGCAAAGTAGTTTTAGAGTAGAAAGTATTTGAATGGATATCTAAGATGGGTCAAATATTAAATTATGTTCCCCGTCGTGGGCCATCTTGGATTTCATGGATACTATTTTGAAACTGGAACATCCAAGGACTATATTTACCAATTTTGTCTGCAATTGGTTCAGTGAAAATCCTTCTGGTACAATGTTTAACTTTGTCCCCCTTTGGCAGTCATCTTGTATTAGCTTACGATATGACAGACACTGTTTTGAAAAGGGACCATCATTTGGCAATGGTAGCAAGTTTGGTCTAATTGGCTTAGGAGTTTTAGAGGTAACGTTTAAATGAGTTTTCCCACATGATCCAATTTAAAACTACTAGTATATTCCTAGTTGGCGATTGTATTTGATTAGAAACGGACATTACTTTTTTTCACATTGAACCAGTCGAGGTCTATCATGACTCGGTGGTTTCCGGGTAAAATATATTTGAATGCAAAGTTCATGGACAACGGGCACAAAATAATGGCAAAAGCTCAATCTCGCTATATCAGGATTGTAGAAAAGAATATGCATGCTTCTAGTATAATTAAAGGATTAGAGTGCTTAAATTCAATCGACTATAGTTATGCTGACAGAATTTGAAATTGAAACCAAGATGTACCCAATATACACACCCCAGAAACAGATTCACTAAATACATGAATTCAAGAATAAAATATTATTTCTTTCGAGCAGTTTTGTACTCTTATCACAGATATGATTCAAGCTAAATTACATCATAAAAATGCTATTTTGAATATTTGTAACATTTACTAGAAAATAAAAAATTCTTTTAGATTTGCAACGGGAAAATGTACCCAACGGGCAGCCGTTCGCCATTTTCACTTTCTAAAAACCGGATTTTTCTACAGAAAGCAGGTTTAAAGCTATACATGGAAACTACTGTAAATCTAGTTACCACCGATATCATGTGACGATTAATGTATCAGATTAGTCCTACATGTAATGACAGAAAAAAAGCACAGTCGCATTCTGACATATGTTGAGGATGGCCTGCTAGTGTGTTACAGCGAACATTTGTTCCTCTGTAATGATGACTTTGAAGCATTTGCTATTGTATAACCAAAACTACACACCTTCTGTGCCAGACCCACCTTCTCTGCTACCCTAGATCTATCACAGTTATCATCTTTTCTTTGAAGCATCAGCCACATGGGCCACAAATTTTGCTGCTTTTCCACCATGCTGAACTGTTCCCTGAATTTTCACATTTTACCCCCGTATATACAAACGGGGATACTAACAGGACAAACTTGAGCACACTCGACCATTTCTCGATCTTCTCCCGACCAGGTTTAGTTAATCAAACACAAATCGGGCTATAATCTGGCTCAATCTGACAAAGTCTGGTTGGTCAAATGAGGGTGGAGCATAAGTCGTACGTGAATCGTAAAGAGATCGAGAATGGTCGAGTGGTAGTCGTGTTAAATCGGATAAAGGTCGAGTAGACGTCGTGAACTAGCTCGATCAATGAATTTTATGACATTGATCGGGATAAAACAGCATGGTCGTGTTGATCGAGTTGGTCTGATCGGCGGTGTAAACCTAGCATAAAAGCTGAAAGAGAACAACTTAAAGGATCTAAATAGAAAACCCCAAAATCAGCTAAGGAAAGAGCTATGCAAGGGGGAGTACTCCTTCGGTTTAAACAAAATTTACCTTAATTAAGATACTAGTATTGCAAGTTTTCAAATAAATCGGATTTTCGGTCAGCGCCGAAACACTGGCTCCTGGGTTATTGAATACACTCGGGGACTAACAGCCCACCAACAGTTCCATCAGCCTAGTGGCAACAGATAAAAATAAAGAAGTTACTGTGAATTTTGTTTATTGCATAAGTGCATTTCTACAACTTATGTCTCTTTATTGCATGTCAAATCAAAACGTGTGGAAATCCATGAACCAGAAAATGTGTAAAAGCTGGTAGGGAACAAATTGCCAAAAGGATCTGAAAAGGAAAATCAAAATCAGCTAAGGACAGAGATACTGCTAAAATTTAATAAAATTTAGCCAAATTTAGATATTGCGTTTTTAAATAAAATCGGGTTTCGGGCTAGCATCGAAGTACTGGCTACTTGGTTGGTGATTACCCTCAAGGGACTGGACTAAAATTGCACCAACAGTGGCATCGGCCCTGATGGCAACAAATAAAAAACAAAATTACTGTGAATTAACTTTCTGCAAAGGTGCATTTCGATAACTTATGTCTCTACAGTGCAAATCACATTAAAACATTTGAAAATCCATAAACCGAAATATGTGTAAAATCTGATAGAGAATAAAAGGATCTAAATAGGAAAAAAAGCCAAAATCAGTAAAGGACAGAACTACACAACTTTGGTTTTAACAAATATACTTAATATCGAAATAAATATGTTGTGTGATGGCCACAGATTGACTATGAAACAAAATAAAAATGGTATAGCTGGCCACGATTAAAAGGTAAAAAACACTAAAATATACAAATTAAAAAACATATAAAAATGAAAACAATATAAAGAAGGGAAGACTGCCCAACGTTTCGGCCGTATGGCCTTCGACTAGGGGACTACTGAATATTGGGTACTTTGATTTTTAAATCTAAAACTAATGTAAATGAATTTTTTAACTATCATCTCAGTGTGCGGGAAAACTCTATCTAAATTAAATTCACAGTATATGTACATAACATGATGTCCTTCATAAGTGTATTCTTATAGTGTCAAAAGAATTAAAAAAAGAACTAGTTAAAAAACTTACTATGTAAACTATTATGCAATTTATTCAATATACAAGGTTTGTCAAAAGATTTTTTTCTCCATGCTTTCAAAGCGAAACGCTTCAAAGGTAGAAGATATATCTCATCAATTATATTCATCGAAGTCAAAGCAAACTAAAAAAGGGACACACACTAAAATCTTTCGAATGTTTATCCATAATCATCTTAAAAATAAAAAATTGAGAAAATATATATCATCATTGAATGTGTCATGATCCACGCAAAAAAGGCATCTAGCTCTAGTTGTCCCATGATGCAATATCAAAGTCGAAAATTTCGGCAAACGAATACAAAAGCAAAACAAGGGATCTGTGAGCCCAAGCTCACTAGAAATACCCCCGCTCTCAGCTTTTAGTGGCCTGCACAGGTTTGAAAATGCATCAAGCAATATAGCACATAATGACTGAAAATTTACCAAGCCAGTAAACAGGAAGTAGTAACCTGACAGATCTGAAAACGCATCCCACAATATGGCATGTCTAAACAAAGCTGCTGACAAAATTTCAAGTTTGTATCATTTACCATTGCAGAGAAAAGCTTGACGAAAATTGTGAAGGAGGGATATAATGACTGAAAATTGACTAAGTCTGTAAACAGGAAGTACTAATCCGATACATCTGAAAATGTATCCCACGATATGGCAAGAATATACAAAGCTGCTGACAAAATTATAAGTTTGTACCATTTAACATCGCAGAGAAAATCTTGACGAAAACTATGACGGGCGGACGGACTGACTGAAAATTGACTAGGTCGGTAAACAGGAAGTAGTAATCGGGTAATCTGAAAATGTATCCCACGATATGGCATAATTATAAAAAAGCTGCTGACTAAATTTCAAGTTTGTATCATTTAACCATAGCAGCGAAAAGCTTGGCGAAAGTTGTGAAAGTTGTGAAAGACGGACAAAATGACGGAAAATTGACTAATTCTGAAAACAGGAAGTAGCATTCCGACAGGTTTGAAAATGCATCCCACAATATGGCATAACTACACAAAGCTTCTGACAAAATTTCAAGTTTGTATCATTTATTATTGCAGAGAAAAAACTTAATGAAAGTTGTGACGGACAGACAGAATGATGAAAAATAGACTAAGTCGATGAACAGGAAGTAGCATCCCGACAGGTTTGAAAATGCATCCCACAATATGACTACACAAAGCTTCTGACAAAATTTCAAGTTTGTATCGTTTACTGTTGCAGAGAAAAACTTTGCAAGACTTGTGACGGACGGACAGAATGATGAAAAATTGCTAAGTCGGTAAACAGGAAGTAGCATCCCGCCAGGTTTGAAAATGCATCCCACAATATGGCATGACTACATAAAGCTTATGATAAGATTTCAAGTTTGTATCATTTACCATTGCAGAGAAAAGCTTTACGAAAGTTGTAACGGACGGACAGAATGATGAAAAATTGACTAAATCGGTAAACAAAAAGTATTGTGCGGTTATGCGGATGTAAACATGGATTCTATTGGCTGATTAACCACCTGCTAAATAACCATGTCCGCCCTACACATGACAATCAATTATCATGATAATGTAGTGTTTCACCTACATGTAGACCAAAGTCATTCAAAAGCGTACATATAAGAATTGTACATAAGGACAAAATTCACAAACATGCAGTAAGCATGGATAAATAAACATATCGTAATTAAAGTTTAACATAGTTTACTTCCACGTAATGTAAAACTAATTTCAGCCCGATATTTACAGTAAAAAATTAAAATGTGAAATACATCTATACTTGGAATAACATGTTAATTATATGAAATATTTTATTTGCATTCATTTTCAAAGGTTTTCGCTCCATGTATTACGAAAACGCCATGTAAACTTTATACAACATGAAAAATCAATACATCATTCGGCTGTGTATTGTCCAGAGTACGCGGTCAGTCGACATAGCGTTTATGTGTATAATCGTGTAGTTTAATGTAGGTCATTTTGTAATTATCGTTTTCTTAGTTAAACACAAACAGGTTTGCATAACCGCACAAAAATGTTATCATGCACTGAACCAACTAACATGACTAATATGATTATTTAGATAGTGTCGAAAATGGTTGAACGGCGCGACCTGAAGGTCTCTTGCCGTTCAACGATTTTCGACACTATCTAAATAATCATATTAGTTGGTTCAGTGCATGATAACTTATATCATCCCAACAGGTTTGAAAATAAATCCCACAATATGGCATGATTACACAAAGCTTCTGACAAGATTTCAAGTTTTTATCATTTACCATTGCAGATTGTGACGGACGGACGGAATGACGGACACGGATAAAGTATACCCCCTCCTTCTTCATAATAATTAAGCAGTAAACTTGTCAAAATGCGACAATAAGAATATTTTCAATGCTTTATTGAGTACATTTTAAAGCAATCTCTGAGTTTTACCACGGAAATGAAAAGTGAATTTTATAAATTAATTTTTTTTAATCATATAAACATGTATTTATCCTACTAAAAATTATACTTATCCACTCGTGGTAAGAAGGGCATAGTTAGCTGCGGAACGGCTGCTTTTTAGGTTCTTGTGCTGATTTATGATAGTTAATGACTATCCTGAAGCCATGACCTAAGGTGAAGATACACAGATTGTAGCGTTTTCGACACTTAGCAATTAACTCCGCTCTAGCCGGTGCTAGTGGACGTCTTGGACTTACTATGAGGTATGAGCAAAGCTCATTGTTGAAGGCCTCGTGGTGACTTCAAGATGAAGAACAATAATAAAAGCGTTGCTCCACTGATTAGTTCTACAATGTATTTGTAGAGTCCGTTTGTTTTTTAAACGCGATTCGAAAGAAGTGAAAAACTTGTCACATGGATACCCTTCATATAAACTGTTTAGAAAAACTCCATCTTGGTTATTGGTACAAGGATATTTCTAACTGAAATCATTAAAAGTGTACGTATATTTTGCCACATATTTAAAATAAAACAGGGTGTTATTTATTACCTAATTTTATATAGCGTTTACAAAATAATAATATTGTACTGTTCAGCTGTGAATGTAGTAAAAACAGTTGACATCAGGATAAAAATTTTTTATACTACTTTACCTGGGTTTTTGTTTTTCTTGTATTAAAAAAGAAATATATCGTCTAGCAAACACATCATCGGCTAGTAAGTAAATAACACAATACCGAGGTAGACTCTGCTATGTTTACCAACGACCTATATCTCATAAACACGATTTAATTTTGGTTAACCAAATTGAAAATTGCATCACTATCAACTTCAACTTCAAATATTGGCCAAAATCTCAAATTTCGCCACAACAGCAAAATGCAGATTTTTTCTGCTTTCTTACAAAGTGTCCCTTTCACTCAATACTCAGCAATTAACCATACAAGTCTAGAAAGGTATTTTGATAATCCGAGAAAGTATAAGGTTTCGATAAAAATGTTTCTTTCTACCCTGTTTATGCTCCTGTTGCTAAACACAGAACAACAGATCAATGAATTCTTCGTCTATCTTGGGAACTCATTACATAATAGACACTGGGACATGGATGGGCGAGCGGTTAAGGTTTATCTGTTCAATCACTGTATCATCTTCTGCACATTGTATCATCTTCTGCACACTGTACTTCTGCAAATTGCATCATCTTCTACACACTATTGTCTTCCTCATCGTGACTTTCCACTTCGCTTTGAAACCCATAAAAATGGTTTACTCGACTTGTAAACGATCGTGATAAAGTATCCCAGTTGCCTTCCAATATCGTCGGTTTTCTCCCGGTACAACTGGCTTCCTCCACCAATCACACTGATCACCACGGTGTAGCTGAAATACTGCTGATAGAAAGGTAAAACCCCGTACAAACCAACCAACAAACAAACAAACAAACAAACAAAATGCACAGTAAATATTCACAATGATAAAAACAAGGAATCCTCAAGGATCCCAAATGAAAACCAACAAAATGTACAGAAAATATTTACAATGAGAAATAAAACAAGGACTTTTATACACATTTCAGGAAATCTTTCTGTCATAGCGTCCATCATAAAATTTACCCCAATTCAGATAAAAAATCCTGTTTGTGTCCATTTTTTCAACCACGAGAATTTCAAAGCTGTTCACTTTCAGTACTTACATTAATTCTGACCAATAATTAGTGCTCCAAATACTCTCCGCGATTAAATCATCTTTTACAAGTTAAAGGTATTGCAATATCTTATAAATTCTCAATACGAAAATGCTTTAAAGAATAAAAATAACAGTAACTGTTGTTTAATTTAAAAATCGTGATGATATCCCTGATAAACCTGTAGCAATAACAAAATTATATGACAGATATTTGTTAATAGACGACTTTCCCTGGCTGTATCACGCACATGTCATAGGGACATTGTAATACAAGTTCTTTATAATTATGCAGTAAAGTAGCTGTATTCGGTTACAGTGAAGTACCTGCTATCAATAATAGTAGTTGATATGGGAAAAAATCTGCGGTTTTCAAAAAACGTTTTTTGAAAACCGCAGATTTTTCCCCATATTAACTACTACCTACGGGACTATAGAAAAAAAAAACAAACATGTAAGACTTGTTATTCACCACAGCTGAGACGGGTAAAACGGGCTAGATTTTTAATAAGGTCTTAGTTCACTCACATTTTTTACGTTGCTTGCGGTTAAAGCATTTTATAAGTAAAACAAAAATCTTATAGGTTTTACTCTTTTTCCATCGCTCAAGACTCTTGTTTAACCTGTTTAAGACACTGCTTATAAACTCTATCATTTTTATATAAGAAAGAAAAATAATAATCCAGTAATATAAAATGTTTAGAGGAACACAGTTCTGTGATAGATATGAGTATTGTAACTTTTTACTAGACACTCCCATAAGAACTCCACAAAATGGTGAAGCACAAGTCAAAACGGACTACAAATTTAGCATAAATGATAAGGCTTCGTTTTATGACTGGTATAATGGGTATTTTTTAATCAAGTTTAAAGTAGATAAACTAGCTGACGGAGCAGCACCGGACAACGACACAGTATCTGTTATTTCAGATGTAACAAATTTTCTTAGTCAAATGACAGTCCTTCAAAACGGAAAAATAGTTTACGACTGTAATAATTTATCTCTAGCAAATCACGTCAAATCATTGCTAACACTTTCAGATGGTTATGTTAACAGCTTAGGCAAAAACAGCTTTATTTACCCTGATAATGTTGCAACCACTGCTGATAATACAGGATTTACTGCGAGAACAGCTTTAACTAACGCACGAGCAGAAGTAACAGCAGAAATACCACTAAATAGATTTTCGTTCTTCGCCTCGTTAGAACAAAATCTTTTACCCCCGGCACAGATGGGAATAACGGTAATAATAAACAACGACAAATTTTTATTATACAAGGCTGATGGCGCTGATGATGGAAGAGTTGTAATTACACATTTTGAACTTTGGTTACTAAAATTAAATTCTGTTGGTTTAACGGATGTGTTACAAAATTACATGAAACCAAGACGATGGACATACTTAAGAGAATCCATTCACACTAATATCTCGAGTCAATCTGCTGAAGGGTCGTTCCGTATTACAACAGGAATAAAACACCCGAAACACGTAATTGTGTTTTTACAAAGAAACGGGAAAAACTCAATATTGAAAAGGCAATTGCTAAAATTGATAAATTAATAGCAGATTGGAGTAAAAGAAATTTAACTTTAATTGGTAGAATATCAATTATAAAAGCATTGGCCATTCCAAATATTACATATATTGCTTCTAATTCTATTATTGACAAAAAAGATCTACAACACATTAAAACTTCCATGTATCAGTTTATATGGAAGAGTAAAAGAGACAAAATTCAACGTACTATACTAACGAAAAACTATGAAGACGGGGGGCTTAAAATGATAGATATCGATGCATATATCAAATCTCTTCATATTAAATAGATAATTAAATTTATTCGCGAAAAAGAAGCAAAGTGGACTTTCATCCCACATTTATATTTTGAGAATTTTGGGAAAAATTTGTTACTCTTCAGAGTAAAATCAAATAATCTATTAAAAGTGCATCAAAATAAACTTAGTTCTTTACCAGTCTTTTATCAAGAATTAATAAAATCCTGGTTCAATGTTGTAGACAAAACAGACAGTGAACCAAATAATTTTAAAGAAATAAGGAAACAAATAATTTGGGGTAATAAATATATCACTATTAAAGGTAAAAGTCTTTTTCTAGAAAATTGGATTGACAGTAATATAATTTACATAAACGATATATTAGATGAATATGGAAATATCTCTGAAAATGTGATTTTAACAAAACTATTGAGTAAAAGAAATTGGATAGCAGAAGTAAAACAAGTAAAAACCGCAATTCCAGCACTTTGGAAAAATGATTTAAATAAAGAAACTTCATATAGAACCAAGGTTAACATAGACTCGAGTATTATCAATTATATAAAGGGAAATGAAATTCATGAAAATATGAATGTCAAATATATCTATAAAATTATCATGTCAAACCAAAGTAGTACACCAACAGGTTTTTTAAAATGGAAACGTATTTTTAACGAAAATGAATACACAATTAGAAGTGTCACTGATAATACGTTGATATTTATATTTAAATTTTTGATTGATAACAAATTGAAAATGTTTAAATGGAAATTACTCCATTTTATATTACCATGTAAGGATATTTTAGCTACATGGAAAATTGCTAAGGATAATAAGTGTAATTTTTGTGGTAAAAAGGAAGATTATGAGCACTTTTATTTTGATTGTCATTATAATCACCTGTATTGGAATGAAATTGGTAAATTGTTTAATTATCTAAAAATAACCAACAACATTTTTAACTTGAAAACTTTAGCATTTGGATACAAAATTGACGACAAGGATTACTTTCAAATAAATTACTTGCTTACTTTTATCTATTTTAGTATTTACAAAGCTTATTTTGTATCTAATAAAAAGGAAAATATGGTCAATATATTTCAAATATTAAGAAAAGAAATTGAGGACATTGTACTTACAAATGTATACCTTAATAGGGAAACATGTTATCTAATTAGATACGTATCGAATTACTTCAAAGAGATTGAAAGTTATTTATAGAACCGTGTATTATCAACACGAAGCATTATTATATCTATAAATAAACCCAAAAATTACTTACCTTTTCGATAGTTATATCTTTGGTATAATAATCCAAAAGTATCAAATTCACAGAAGCTATTATCCTAAAACTATTATTGTCTTAAAGAATACATAATTCATTCCAATACACAGATACACAAATTTTTATATTTCGCTCATGTCAATTGAAAAACAAATACGGAAAAACTATGTTAAAAACTTGTATATAACTAACACTTAGAAATTTAGTTGCAGTATATGTCTCCCTGGCATATATTGTATTAATTAACAGGGATGCCTGTTAGAGCACTGGACTATCAGGTAAATTGTTAACAGTGATATTTGTGCAATAAATAGTATTATCGTTAAAAAAAAAAAAAAAAAGAACCGGGAAACATAATGATCAAGAACAAAATTCTCTGTTACTTGATACATTCAAATTAAACGCATTAAACACAAATTGTAGTCTCTTAACTGCAAGATTAGAAGTCGGCTCCGGAACGTTTTACCCGGAAACGGGATATAGTTCGAATCAAATCAGCAGAATCTTCAGAGATGCCTGTAATTTTAAACCTAACGCAAGCAACGACTATGACACCGGAACTATGCTTACCCTTAGCAACTTCGGCTCCTTGTATGGATTAATCTATTTTGATTTGACTTACGTAGACGAATCGGTGAGTAAGGACAATACATCTTTGACGTTACATTACAGATTGAACATTCCCCCAGCCGCTCCCTACCAAATCTTTGCCCTTGTACTGAACGAAGAAGATATAATTTTAG
>MJUU01030700.1:10200-22039 GCA_002080025.1 Modiolus philippinarum
CTCTGCACAACATGTCCTCTGCACTTGACAGTCAATAATTGTAAACAACAATCAATCTAGACAACATTTCCTCTTGCCCGACAATCAATAAACAACAATCATTCTGGACAACATATCCTCTATGCCTGACAGTCAATTAAAAACAATAATTCTGGACAACAACCATCACTCTTAGACAATATATACTCTGTGCCTAACGGCCAATAAACAACATCCACACTCTGGAAAACATATTCTCTGTGTCTGAGAGTCAATAAACAACAATCACTCTGGACAACATATCCTCTGTGCCTAAAGGTCAATAAACAACAATCACTCTGGACAACATATCCCCTGTGCCTGACAGTCAATAAACAACAATCACTCAGGACAACAACCATCACTCTTAGACAACATATCCTCTGTGCCTAACGGCCAATAAACTACAACCTCTTTGGACAACATATTCTCTGTGCCCGAAAGATAATTAATAACAAACACTCTGCACAGCATGTCCTCTGCACTTGACAGTCAATAATTGTAAACAACAATCAATCTAGACAACATTTCCTCTTGCCCGACAATCAAACAACAATCACTCTGGACAACATATCCGCTGTGCCTGACAGTCAATTAACAACAATCATTCTGGACAACAACCATCACTCTTAGACAATATATACTCTGTGCCTAACGGCCAATAAACAACATCCACACTCTGGAAAACATATTCTCTGTGTCTGACAGTCAATAAACAACAATCACTCTGGACAACATATCCTCTGTGCCTAAAGGTCAATAAAGAACAATCACTCTTGACAACATATCCCCTGTGCCTGACAGTAAATAAACAACAATCACTCAGGACAAGAACCATCACTCTTAGACAACATATCCTCTGTTCCTAACGGCCAATAAACTACAACCTCTTTGGACAACATGTCCTCTGCACTTGACAGTCAATTATTGTAAACAACAATCAATCTAGACAACATTTCCTCTTGCCCGACAATCAATAAACAACAATCACTCTGGAAAAAATATCCTCTGTGCCTGACAGTCAATTAACAACAATCATTCTGGACAACAACCATCACTCTTAGACAATATATACTCTGTGCCTAACGGCCAATAAACAACATCCACACTCTGGACAACACATCCTCTGTGTCTGACAGTCAATAAACAACAATCACTCTGGACAACATATCCTCTGTGCCTAAAGGCCAATAAACAACAATCACTCTGGACAACATATCCTCTGTGCCTGACAGTCAATACACAACAATCACTCTGGACAACATATCCTCTATGCCTAAAGGCAAATAAACAACAATCACTATGCACAACATATCCTCTGTGCCTAACAGCCAATAAACAACAACTACTCTAGACAACATATGCTCTGTGTCTGACAGTCAATAAACAATTATCACTCTGGACAACATATCACCTGTGCCTAAAGGCCAATAAACAACAATCACTATGCACAACATATCCTCTGTGCCTAATGGCCAATAAACAACAATCAATCTGGACAACATATTCTCTGTGTCTGACAGTCAATAAACAACAATCACTCTGGACAACATATCCTCTGTGCCTAAAGGTCAATAAACAACAATTACTATATACAACATATCCTCTGTGCCTAACGGCCAATAAACAACATTCACTCTGTACAACATATCCTTTGTGTCTGACAGTCAACAAACAACAATCACTCTGGACAACATATACCATGTGTCTGATAGTCAATAAACAGCAATCACTCTGGAACATATCCTCTGTCCCTTAAGGCCAATTAACATAACCACTCTGGACAACATATCCTCTGTGTCTGACAGTCAATAAACAACTACCATTCTGGACAACATATCCTCTGTGCCTTAAGGCCAATAAACAACAATCACTATGAATAACATATCCTCTGTGCCTAACGGCCAATAAGAAACAACCACTCTGTACAACATATCCTCTCTGTCTGACAGTCAATAAACAGCAATCACTCTGGACGACATATCCTCTGTGTCCAACGACCAATAAACAACAATCACTCTCGACAACATACTCTCTGTGCCTAACGGCCAATAAACAGCAATCACTCTGCACAATATATACTCTGCATCTGTCAGTCAATAAACAACAATCACTCTGGACAACATATCCTCTATGCCTAAAGGCCAATAAACAACAATCACTATGCACAACCTATCATCTGTGCCTAACGGCCAATTAACAGCAACCACTCCGTACAACATATCCTCTGTTTCTGACGGGCAATGAACAACAATCACTCTGGACAACATATCCTCTATGCCTGATGGTCAACTCTGGACAACAACCATCACTCGTAGACAACATATCCTCTGTGCCCAACAGCCAAAAAACAACAAACACTCTGGGCAACATATCCTCTGTGCCCGAAAGATAATTAATAAAAATCACTCTGCACAACATGTCTTCTGTACCTGACAGTCAATAAACAACCAATCTGGACGACATATCCTCTTGCCCGACAATCAATAAACAACAATCACTCTGGACAACATATCCTCTGTGCCTGACGGTCAATTAACAATCATTCTGGACACCAACCATCACTCTTAGACAACACATCCTCTGTGCCTAAAGACCAATAAACAACAACCACTCTGGACAACATATCCTCTGTGCCTAACGACCAATAAATAACAATAACTCTGCACAACATATCCTCTGTGTCTGAGAGTCAATAAAAACAATCACACTGGACAACATATGCTTTGTAACTAAAAGCCAATAAACAACAATCACTCTGCACAACATATCCTCTGTACCTAACGGCTAATAAACAACAACCACTCTGAACAACATACCCTCTGTGCCTAACGGTGAATTAACAACAACCTTTCTGGACACCAACCATCACTCTTAGACAATATATCCTCTGTGCCTAAAGGCCAATAAACAACAACCACTCTGGAGAACATATCTTCTGTGCCTAACGGCCAATAAATAACAATCACTCTGCATAACATATCCTCTGTGTCCGACAGTCAATAAACAACAATCACTCTGGACAACATATCCTCTGTGCCTGACGGCCAATAAATAACAATCACTCTGCACAATATATCCTCTGTACCTAACGGCTAACAAACACAAATCACTCTGGACAACAAATCCTATGTGCCTAAAGGCCAATAAACAACAATCTCTCTGCTTAACATATCCTCTGTGCCTAACGGCCAATAAACAACAACCACTCTTGACAACATATCCTTTGTGCCTAACGGCCAATAAATAACAATCACTCTGCACAACATATCCTCTGTGTCCGACAGTCAATAAACAACAATCACTCTGGACAACATATCCTCTGTGCCTGACGGTCAATTAAGAACAACCACTATGCACAACATATCCTCTGTGCCTAACGGCCAATAAAAAACAATCACTCTGCACAACATATACTCTGTGTCTGACAATCAATAAACAACAATCACTCTGGACAACATATCCTCTGTGACTGACGGTCATTTAACAACAACCACTATGCACAACATATCCTCTGTGCCTAACGGCCAATAAACAACAATCACTCTGCACAACATATCCTCTGTGACTGACGGTCATTTAACAACAACCACTATGCACAACATATCCTCTGTGCCTAACGGCCAATAAATAACAATCACTCTGCACAACATATACTCTGTGTCTGACAGTCAATAAACAACAATCATTCTGGACAGCATATCCTTTGTAACTAAAAGCCAATAAACAATAATCACTTTGGACAACATACCCTCTGTACCTAACGGCCAATAAAAAACATTCACTCTGTACAACATATCCTCTGTGCCTGACATTTAACAAAAAACAATCACTCTGGACAACATATCTGTGTCTGATAGTCAACAAACAACAATCACTCTGGAACATATCCTCTGTGCTTAAAGGCCAATAAACAACAATCACTCTGCACAACATCTCCTCTGTGCCTAACGGCAAATTAACATAACCGCTCTGGACAACTTATCCTCTGTGTCTGACAGTCAATAAACAACTATCATTCTGGACAACATATCCTCTGTGCCTAAAAGCCAATAAACAACAATCACTATGCATAACATATCCTCTGTGCCTAACGGCCAATAAACAACAACCACTTTGTACAACATATCCTCTGTGTCTGACAGTCAATAAACAACAATCACTCTGGACGACATATCCTCAGTGCCTAACGACCAATAAACAACAATCACTCTTGACAACATATCCTCTGCGCCTAAAGGCCAATAAACAACAATCACTATGCACAACCTATCCTCTGTGCCTAATGGTCAATTAACAGCAACCACTCCGTACAACATATCCTCTGTTTCTGACAGGCAATAAACAACAATCACTCTGGACAACATATCCTCTATGCCTGATGGTCAACTCTGGACAACAACCATCACTCGTAGACAACATATCCGCTGTGCCCAACAGCCAAAAAAAAAACAACAACAAACACTCTGGGCAACATATCCTCTGTGCCCGAAAGATAATTAATAAAAATCACTCTGCACAACATGTCTTCTGTACCTGACAGTCAATAAACAACAAATCTGGACGACATATCCTCTTGCCCGACAATCAATAAACAACAATCACTCTGGACAGCATATCCTCTGTGCCGACGGTCAATTAACAATCATTCTGGACACCAACCATCACTCTTAGACAACATATCCTCTGTGCCTAAAGGCCAATGAACAACAAACACTCTGGACAACATATCCTCTGTGCCTAACTGCCAATAAATAACAATCACTCTGCACAACATATCCTCTGTGTCTGACAGTCAATAAACAACAATCACTCTGGACAACATATCCTTTGTAACTAAAAGCCAATAAACAACAATCACTCTGCACAACATATCCTCTGTACCTAACGGCCAATAAACAACAACCACTCTGGACTACATATCCTCTGTACCTAACGGCTAATAAACACAAATTACTCTGGACAACAAATCATATGTGCCTAAAGGCCAATAAACAACAATCACTCTGCTTAACATATCCTCTGTGCCTAACGACCAATAAACAACAATCACTCTGGACAACACATCCTCTGTGCCTAACGGCCAATAAACAACAATCCCTCTGCACAATATATACTCTGTATATGTCAGTCAATAAACAACAATCACTCTGGACAACATATCATCTGTGCCTTAAGGCCAATAAATAACAATCACAATGCACAACATATCCTCTGTACCTAACGGCCAATAAACAACAACCACTCTGTACAACATATCCTCTGTTTCTGACAATCAATAAACAACAATCACTCTGGACACCATATCCTCTATGCCTGATGGTCAACTCTGTACAACAACCATCACTCGTTGACAACATATCCTCTGTGCCCGAAAGATAATTAATAACAATCACTCTGCACAACATGTCTTCTGTACCTGAAGTCAATAAACAACCGATCTGGACGACATATCCTCTTGCCTGACAATCAATAATTAACAATCACTGTGGACAACATATCCTCTGTGCCTGACTGTCAATTAAAAAAATCATTCTGGACACCAACCATCACTCTTAGACAACATATCCTATGTGCCTAAAGGCCAATAAACAACAACCACTCTGGACAACATATCCTCTATGTCTGACAGTCAATAATCAAGAATCACTCTGGACAACATATCCTTTGTGACTAAAAGCCAATAAACAACAATCACTCTGCAAAACATATCCTCTGTACTTACGACCAATAAACAACAACCACTCTGGACAACATATCATCTGTACCTAAAGGATAATAAACACAAATCACTCTGGACAACATATCATCTGTGCCTAAAGGATAATAAACACAAATCACTCTGGACAACATATCATCTGTGCCTAAAGGCCAATAAACAACAATCACTCTGCTTAACATATCCTCTGTGCCTCAAGGCCAATAAACAACAACTCTGGACAACATATCATCTGTGCCTTACGGCCAATAAATAACAATCACTCTGCACAACATATCCTCTTTGTCCAACAGTCAATAAACAACAATCACCCTGGACAATATATCCTCTGTGTCTGACGGTCAATTAACAACAATCACTATGTACAACATATCCTTTGTGCCTAACGACCAATAAATAACAATCACTCTGCACAACATATCCTCTGTGTCTGACAGTCAATAAACAACAATCACTCTGCACAACATAACCTCTGTACCTAACGGCCAATAAACAACAACCACTCTGGACAACATATCCTCTGTACTTAACGGCCAATAAACACAAATCACTCTACACAACATATCCTCTGTACCTAAAGGCCAATAAACAACAATCACTCTGCTAAACATATCCTCTGTTCCAAAAGGCCAGCCAATAAACAATAACCACTCTGGACAACATATCCTCTGTGCTAACGGCCAATAAATAACAATCACTCTGCACAACATATCCTC
This sequence comes from Modiolus philippinarum, assembly GCA_002080025.1. Lineage (NCBI taxonomy): Eukaryota > Metazoa > Mollusca > Bivalvia > Mytilida > Modiolidae > Modiolus > Modiolus philippinarum. Next base: position 16,654 of record MJUU01030700.1, read on the forward strand.
TGTGTCTGACAGTCAATAAACAACAATCACTCTGGACAACATATCCTTTGTAACTGAAAGCCAATAAACAACAATCACTCTGCACAACATATCCTCTGTACCTAACGGCCAATAAACAAGAACCACTCTGGACAACATATCCTCTGTACCTAACAGATAATAAACACAAATCACTTTGGACAACATATCCTCTGTGCCTGAAGGCCAATTAACAACAATCACTCTGCTTAACATATCCTCTGTGCCTAAAGGCCAATAAACAAGAACCACTCTGGACAACATATCCTCTGTGTCCGACAGTCAATAAACAACAATCACTCTGGACAATATTTTATCTGTGCCTGACGGTCAATTAACAACAATCACTATGCACATCATATCCTCTGTACCTAACGGCTAATAAACAACAATCAGTCTGCACAACGTATCCTCTGTGTCTGACAGTCAATAAACAACAATCACTCTGGAGAACATATCCTTTGTAACTAAAAGCCAATAAACAACAATCACTCTGCGCAACATATCCTCTGTACCTAAAGGCCAATAAACAACAGTCACTATGCACAACATATCCTATGTGCCCAACAGCCAAAAAAAAACAACAAACACTCTGGGAAACATATCCTCTGTGCCCGAAAGATAATTAATAACAATCACTCTGCACAACATGTCTTCTGTACCTGAAGTCAATTAACAACCGATCTGGACGACATATCCTCTTGCCCGACAATCAATAAACAACAATCACTCTGAACTAAATATCCTCTGTGCCTGACGGTCAATTAACAACAATCATTCTGGACACCAACCATCACTCTTAGACAACATATCCTCTGTGCCTAAAGGCCAATAAACAACAACCACTCTGGACAACATATCCTCTGTGCCTAACGGCCAATAAATAACAATCACTGCACAACATATCCTCTGTGTCTGACAGTCAATAAACAACAATCACTCTGGACAACATTTCCTTTGTAACTAAAAGCCAATAAACAACATTCACTCTGCACAACATATCCTCTGTACCTAACGGCCAATAAACAACAACCACTCTGCACAACATATCCTCTGTACTTACAACCAATAAACAACAACCACTCTGGACAACATATCCTCTGTACCTAATGGCCAATAAACAACAATCACTCTGGACAACATATCCTTTGTAACTAAAAGCCAATAAACAACAGTCACTCTGCACAACATATCCTCTGTGCCTGACGGTGAATTAACAACAATCATTCTGGACACCAACCATCACTCTTAGACAACATATCCTCTGTGCCTAAAGGCCAATAAACAACAACCACTCTGGAGAACATATCCTCTGTGCCTAACGGCCAATAAATAACAATCACTCTGCATAACATATCCTCTGTGTCCGACAGTCAATAAACAACAATCACTCTGGACAACATATCCTCTGTGCCTGACGGTCAATGAACAACAATCACTATGTACAACATATCCTCTGTGCCTAACGGCCAATAAACAACAACCACTCTGTACAACATATCCTCTGTGTCTGACAGTCAATAAACAACAATCACTCTGGACAATATATCTTCTGTGTCTGACAGTCAATAAACAAAAATCACTCTGCTTAACACATCCGCTGTGCCTAAGGCCAATAAACAACAACTACCCTGGACAACACATCTGCTGTGCCTAAAAGCCAATAAACAACAATCATTCTGGACAACATATCCTCTTGCCAGACAATCAATAAACAACAAGCACTCTGGACAACATCTCCTATGTGCCGGAAGGCCAATATATATATGTCCTTCTCCATATACAGCACCCATCATCTGCCAATAAATCATTGTACATCTATATTTAGTGTTAACAAGAACTGTCGCCGAATGGCAGCCAAAGATACCCCCCGCTAATTGAATCCTGAATCGATATGGTAAGTGCAAAATTAAGTTGGTGTGGACACAATACAGGTGTGGACACAGTGCAAGTATGGACACAGTACAAGTATGGACACAATGATATAATCTTCAAGAAAAAACTTTTCCAAAGGGTTCCAATGAAAACACTGTCTAAATCAGACAAATATAAAATTCACCTTTTTTTTTCAGCCTATTTGACATTTTACACATCTACATATAGTGTTCTTCCTTTGTCTAAAGTTTCATCAAAATCCTTCAAGTGGATTAAGAGGAGTTGTGCGTATGAGGTAACCCATACATGGGGAATTAACGAAAAGTCAAAGTCGGATTATCTCCCCTTCCTGGTTTCAGACAATAATTATATTCCTTCATGCACATCTCCATATAGTGTCCTTCCTTTGTGTAAAGTTTCATCAAAATCCTTCAAGTGGTTTAAGAGGAGTTGCGCTCATGAGAAGTATGGACAGATGGACGGACAGACGGACGGACAGATGGACGGACAGACGGACGGACAGATGGACGGACAGACAGACAGACAGGGTGTTTCCTATATACCCCCCAAACTTTGTTTGCGGGGGGTATAAAAATGGACATATTTCACTTTGGGAACAGCGTATCATATGAACATCAATTCGTCATCTGACCTTCCAAAATTATTGTCAATGAAATTAGTTATTGTTTATTAGACATTTACTTGCACCTTAAATTCATTTGATATACAACAAAAAAATGTCAATTTTAAAGCTGTGGTCAGATAATAAGTCATCAACCTTCGATAACCTGGATATTGTTATGCAGACAAAACATCAAGTTCTCAAAATGTTCTCTTAAAAGTTGGATATTGCTTGATATACAATAAACAAGAATCACTTACTGGACAACACGGCCACTTTATGGCTGGATAATAAACAGCAATCACTGCTTTGATAACATTGCCTTTATACTGGGTCTAAATGGAATGTTCGTACAAAGCAGGATTGAAGAATGAAAGGATATAGAGTAAATGCTCATGAGACAAAGTCTCTACAGATATATGGTTAAATGCGGCAATGGAACAACACTTTTATTGTAATTCTCCCATTTTTCTGCCTCCATAGGAAAGCACAAAAAATGCAGTAAAAACAGAAATGGTTGATGGAGTGATACAGGGAACACTGATATTTTCCACCAAGAACTCTGTTTATGGATAAATGTAAAATATTTTCCCACCCATCAAACAGGAAAATTGAGAAAAATGTGTGTTTTTTAGGAAAAAGGCCCTAACCCGTCAGGATCCATTTTTGAGGCTTGATAAATTATAAATAAAAATTAACAGTATGTCCTCTATAAAGACTGACAAACAATACCATAAAATTGCTCCCTGGAAATCATATCCTCTGTAAAACTGTATCATGTTGGATGGATAGACATGCAAAGCTATTGTTCCTTGCATATCATTGTCCTCTATAACATTGAAGTTTGAAATACAAAAATAACAATTACTCTATTGACAACATGTCTTCTCTTATACTGAATGTGTCTGAACAGACAACAACCCTATAAAAAGTTGTTCTGAGAAAATCTTGAATATCCAATAAACTCCAGTAAACTTTGTTATGACACGTTGTTCTGAGCTAAAGCCAATTATCACTAACTCTGTTCTGAGAAAATCTTGAATATCATTAACTCCAATAAACTTTATTATGACACGTTGTTCTGAGCTAAAGTGAAATATCAATAACTCTGTTCTGAAGAAAATCTTAAAATACCATTAACTCCAATAAACTTTGTTATGACACGTTGTTCTGAGCTAAAGCCAATTATCACTAACTCTGTTCTAAGAAAATCTTGAATATCATTAACTCCAATAAACTTTATTATGACACGTTGTTCTGAGCTAAAGTGAAATATCAATAACTCTGTTCTGAAGAAAATCTTAAAATACCATTAACTCCAATAAACTTAGTTATGAGCTCTGAGGAAATGCTGAATACTATCAACTCCAATAAACTTTGTTATGAGTTCTGAGAAAATTTTGAATACAATCAACTCCATGACAAGTTGTTCTGAGCTAAAGCCAAATATCAACTCTGTTCTGAGAAAATTTTGAATGCCATAATCTCTAATAAACTTTATTATGAGAAATTGTATTGAATAATTGGTCTATGTAAAACTTGCATTTGCTAATAAATGCTCTTATTGTAAGATTTAGAAATAAATAAAAGAAAATGTGTCATTGGGACACAGATGCCCTCACCATATATATATATCGGCAAACAGAAGAAGAGTGTGATGGAATTGAAAAGGGGAGAAACGGTACAACTTATCATACCAAAGCTTCAAACCATATATCAAATCATTCCTGCATACACAAGCTGAGAAATCCTTGATGAAAATTTTGGACCTACGTACGGACAAGGATAAAACTTAATACTCCCATCGCCTAACAGCGGGGGCATAAAAAAAAAACAATACAATTTCCCCTCATTAGTCTACTTTAATCTCTCATCAAACATCAGTAATAACAATGTATTTTACATAATACAATATAAAAAAGCACTTATTATAATACTATAAATTAATGGGACACAATACATATCTCCTTTAGAGATATTGGTTTAGATCATGGTAAATTTCATTATTTCCTTAAATACATTATGTAATAAAAATAAAACCACTATTTCATTTTTGCAATTAAAGGCCTCATTCTGTCGTCACATGTCATTATTCTTTGAAACTATGGACTAGTGACATCCAATGACACCTTTGATTTTCAAATGTGGTACAATAAAACACCTTTTTACTGGTATTCTGACAACAGCAAGTTTATGGTTTCCCTCAAAACCAACTATTTACCTCTGCTTAGCTTTGGGAAATAGTTGTGTATTGGGGAACCATTAACTTGCTATTGTTGGAATAGCCAGTATGTAACTGTGTACTTCTGAATCTCTGACTGTTATACATGAACAAAAAATATATGTTCTTCATTTCTAATCAAAAGTAAGCATGCAACATGCAAATTTTAAACTGTCTCCATACTGTGGATGTTCTAAAATCCAGGCAGCTGGCCTGCATGGTTCCTATCAAAATGTCATTGAAATTACATGTATATTGATAATGGAACCACATTGTTGTGGTTTCAATTTTTGTGTAGTCATTCTCTTGCTTAACTGATACAAATGTAAATATTATAAATATGATGAATTTGATATAATTTGCACATACTTTGTGACCTTTATAAATTTTTTTACCCCATCATATTAACAAAACATGACAATCAATTCTATTTCTAGGCAATCAAATGTATGGTTTGTCTAAAGTAGCGTAATTATAAACATGAAATATTTTTTGATACAGAATAAGAATGTTTGCAAACATGTATCATGGGAATTCTACAGTTACAAATTGTCCGAACTGTCGTTTAAAAATCAAATCCATAAAAGTCTATTAAACCAAACGGACATCTTTGCCATATAACAAGATGACATCAAATAAACATGAATAAG
>MJUU01030702.1:8211-28866 GCA_002080025.1 Modiolus philippinarum
CAAAGATCTTCTCCTCTGAAACTACCAAGCCAAATTGAACCAAACTTGGTCACACTAGTCCATGGGTGGTCCCCTTCAAAGTTTGTGATTTTTATTTTCAGATGGCCGCCAGCGTGGAACATAGTTTGACATAGGGACTCGACGGGAAATGCATTCAAATGTCTTCTCCTCTGAACCTACTGAGCCAATTAGAACCAAACTTGATTACAATTGTCTTTGGGTGATCCCTTCCAAAGTTTGTGATTTTTAATTTATACCTGATCCAAGAATGAAAATGTAACAGCTGCTGAACTGATTTATGGTATTATAGTATGAATGGGTGGTCTATTGGTGACAATGAATAAAACTAGTCACCAGGTGAGCGAAACAGGCCCATGTGAGCCTCTAGTTTTATGTCTAATTATTTGGGTTTCCCATAGCAATATACAGACTCTGCCATGCATTGTCACGGAGGAGGAGGTACTGGTATCCAATCCGCAAAGCCTAAACCGTTGAATGGACTTTCAGAGAACTTTATCAAATAACTAACTAACGAATTTAATGTCAAAACAACGGCAGTAGAATACCGAAGGAACAAAGCACAAGATTACACAAAGTCCAGGGACAAGGCAAAAGCAAGAACACCAAAAAACGGAAGACCAAAGACACCACAAGCCCACAAAACACACGAACATTACATATACAACACAAAAAACTAAAGCACTAACAGTGTGAACTCTCAATAAACAAGAGTGACATCAGGTGCCCCGGAAGGGTAAGCATGTCCTGCTCTGTGCACAGCACCCGTCACACTGTCAGTGGGTCAATCCAGGGTAAAGTCAAAACCGGTATTGTCAAATCAGGGAAGACGCGAATCTAGCTGAAAATGTCAGATTTATTTGTGACACAGACATTGCATATCTATCTATGATGTCGTGGTGACGGCCATAGAATTTCTGAATGGACGAAAGAAACAAAGGCTGAACATATCCCTGACTCAGCAGTTTTTGTGACAGTGCTTTTGCTCTTTCCACAAAGTCACTGTATGTACTGCACGCTCTGCAGTAACGAATTAATTGTGAAATATATACTCCATATGCTGGGAATGCAGGTATATTGCTGCAGAGAAAGGAAAAGTTCACATTTGGAAAGTCAAAATCATCACGTTTGTCATATAATCTAGATTTCAGACGTCCATGTTCGTCAATGTATAACAAAAGGTCAAGGTATGAAGCAGAATCGGGTGTATCAATTTATGTTTCTGCATACGCGCATTTCGACAACTTATGCCTCTTCAGTGTAAATGAAATTCAAACTTTTGGAATACCATAAACTGAAAGATGTTGAAGAATTGATAGGGAACAAATAACCAATGTGATCTAAATGTGAAGCCAAAATCAGTTAAGGACAGTTTTGCATGAGGTAGATACTCCTTAGTTTTCAACAAAATTTACAAAAATTTAGATATTGTAAGGTTCAAATAGAATCGGCTTTCGGGTCAGCACCAAAGAACTGACTACTGGGCTGATGAATACTCTCGGGGACTAACAGTCAACCAGCAGAGGCACCGACTCAGTGTTAGCAAATAACTAAATACCACGGTTACTGTGAATCAAATAGTGCAAAAGTACACCTCTTATTTCAGATGTTTATCTTCCCAATCTTTGGGGTTTCCCATAGCCAAACTTCGACTCTGCCAATCATATATCTAATGTGGGGAGATAGATTAAAGAATCTCGGATAAGTAGCTACAAATTAGCCTTAAATTAAGTACAATTACGGTTCTTTAACTATGAGAATTGATATTTTATGATATTTCAAATTATCTTCTTTTCCTTTAATTGTACAAGTATTTATTCGTCGCAAATATACAATGTATGCACCTGAAGTTAATAATTTTGCTCAGAGTTTTTGTAACAATTGACAATGATTAATGGTGTTAATTTTGAAGAAATGAACTTGATTCATTTCTTCATTTCCTAATTCTATCATGTTGGAATGAATACATTAATATTAATGAAGGTTTCTTGAAATGTCATGTTTTTCTTTGACATTATACAACACGATCAGTAACAAGTTTATTATATGTGTTTCTTAGCAATTTGTTACAATTATGTATTAAAATTGAGGACATGAAAGTCCTTAAAAGCTTTATATAATTTGATTATCACATGAAATTCTTTTGATCTTATATCGATTTTAAGAAATTAAACGAATTCTATTGAAACAAAATCAAAACAAAACACAACTTGGCTTATTACGGCAAATAAGCTTTTGCTACCATTGCTATTAAGATCAAGTGTTCTGACGCTATGTAACTTATGTATTGCATTATGCAGATTTTAAAGTATCGAATTAACAATCTCTGTGGCAGCAAATATGGTTGAAATAACTCAATACCGAAGTTTCTGTGAATTTAAACTCTGCATATGCGTATTTCGACAACTTATGTCTCTTCGGTGCAAATAAAATCTAAACGTTTGGAAGACCATCAACTCAAAGATGTTTAAAAACTGATAGAGAACAAATAACGAAAAATGATCTAAATGTAAAGCCAAAATCAGCCAAATACAGAGCTTTGCATTATGGAGATACTCCTTAGTTTCCAACAAAACTTACAAAACTTAGATATTATAAGGTTCCAAATATAATCGGCTTTCGGGTCAAACAGAAGTACTAACTACTGGTCTGGTGAATACCCTCGGGGACTAACAGTCCACTAGCAGTGTTATCGACCCAGTGGTGACAAATTACTAAATACCGAAGTTACTGTGTATTGAAACTCTGCATATGCGCATCTCGACAACTTATGTCTCTTCAGTGCAGATGAAATATACACGTTTGAAGAGGGGATATTAAATTTTAGCCTCCTATTTTGATATTTTAGGTTGTGATTACTTCTTTTTTTTTGGAAATCTTTGGATTATATCTTCCATATAATTTGATTCTAATGCTACAGATGAGAGGTTACTGCTTGAAATACGTGTACAGCATACTGAAATTTACTGTTTATTGTGCAACTGAAATGAATTCGGTCATTTTTGTTTGTTTTTAAATAATTTCCCGATAAAAATTTTATTTAGCGAAGGGCTGATTGTGAATTCTTAATATTTCACTTTTCCCGAGATCATGTAGATTGTTTGGTATCAGACAAAAAATACCGAAGTTGCATAAAAAACAGTAAATTTCGTTATGCTGTACACGTGTTTCAAGACGTAACCTCTCATAAGCAGCATTATAATTTAATAATATGGAAAGCCATTATCCAAAAGTAGTCCACAAAGAAGTACTCATTTCCAAAAAATACCGAAATAGGAAGCCAAATCCAGTAACAAGAACATCTACCGAGTGTCATACACGGAATGAAGCCTCAGTATTTCTAAACAGTTAGAATTTTGATAAGAACAGTTAATTTCTAAAACAAGCAAGGTAAACTTTTCATGTCAGACAAGTCTGACTATTGGGCTGGTGAATATCCTTGGGGGCCTCTGGTCCACCAGAAGTGGCATCGGCCCAATGGTTCAAAATACAAAAAAATGCAGTAAATGTTGTTATGCTATACACGTGTTTCAAGGAGTAACCTCTCATCAACAGCATTATAATCAAATAATATGGGAAGCCATAATCCAAAAGTAGTCCACAAAGAAGTACTCATTTCCAAAAATACCGAAATAGGAAGCCAAATCCAGTACCAAGGACATCTACCGAGTGTCATACACAGAATGAAGCCTCAGTATTTTTAAATGGTTAGAAACAATAAATTTCTAAAACAAGCAAGGTAGGGTGTCAACTCGAATAAGATTTATCACTCGAGTACTCGAAAGGGTTTCCAAGCAAGTGTTGGAGTACAAGCTTGGATGAGAAGTATTATGATAATCCAAATAGAACATTTACAAATTAATGGATTTCATGTAGAAAAATACACCGTTATATTTTTTTCGTGCATTTTGATTTTTGAAAACCGTTTGATTTTTTATTTAATGCCAGGGAGTATTTAATGATCAGCTGTAAATTTTAACTGATAACAAATCATTAAAATCAGTACGTTAATTGGAGATAAAACAAACATAATTATATTTTATTAACTACTAAGATTACGGAAAAATGAAACAGGACCATCTGAGGAGTGTCATATATGCCAAATTAGAAAACCGAATATTCGAGTACCAGTTCAACTAATCGATACTCTGTCCGAGCGATACTCAAATACTCGTTGATATCCCTAGCATAACGATAAAAGTCAATTTGAAAAAAATGATTTAAGCACCCCTGCCTGAATTCTAATTGCCTGAATTCTAATTAAGGACATTTAAAATTGGCAAAAAGGCAAAATGACAAAAACAAAACTTCAACCATATGAACTTTAAACTAGAGGCTCAGAGACTGAGCCTGTATCGCTCACCTGACAAAATACTTCTCTGTCATGCATGACCAAAAATGATGTTTTTTACCAATGGAGGTCTAATGTTTAGCTATGTTCTCTATTAGCAGCTAATGTTTAGCTCCTATTGAAATGAATAAACTTTGCAAAGGACCTTTTACTCATCAGTTCAATACAATTTGCTTTTCAACAGTTTCAGAGAAGATGATGAAACTGTGATTTTTCCCATAAAGTCCAATGTAAAGTAAAACGTACATTCTGTGCTGACCGCCATGTTTTTTGTCAAATAAGAACAAAATGGCCAATTTTTGTAAAGGACCTTTAGTATGTCAGTCCTATAAAGTTGGATTAAATTTGCTACAGCGGTTTCAGGGTAGAAGATGAAAATGTGATTTTTCCATAATGTCCAATTTTAAACTATGCTGGTAGCCATGTTTTTCATCTGATCAGAACGGAATGAGCAACCTTTGTAAAGGACCTTTAGTACATAATTCCTGTAAAGTTTGGTTGAATTTGCTTTAGAGGCTTTAAAGGAGAGGATAAAAATGTGATTTTTCCATAGGGACCATTGTTAAACTTTGTTCCATGCTGGTAGCCATGTTTATCAGATCCGAATGAAATGAGCAATCTTTGTAAAGTACCTTCCACATTCATCATTCTGTAAAGTTTGATTGAATTTTCTTCAGCCATTTCAGAGGAGAAGATGAAAATGTGATTTTCACATAGGGTCCAATGTTAAACTACTAGTATGTTCCGTGCTGGCGGCCATGTTTTTATCAGATCGGAACAAAATGAGCAAGCTTTATAAAGGACCTTTAGTAAATCATTCCTGTAAAGTTTGGTTGAATTTGCAATAGCCGTTTCAGAGGAGAAGATAAAATGAGATTTTCCCATAGGGTCCAATGTTAAACTACACTGTATGTTCTGTGCTGGCGGCCATGTTTTTTATCGGATCGGAACAAAATGAGCAATCTTAGTTAAGGACCTTTAGTACATCATTCCTGTAAAGTTTGGTTGAATTTGTTTCAGCTGTTTCAAAGGAGAAGAAGAAAATGTGATTTTTCCATATGGGGCCAATGTTAAATTATGTTCCGTGCTGAAGGCCATGTTTTTTACGGATCAAAATGAAATGAGCAACCTTTGTAAAGGTCCTTCCATTCATCATTCCTGTAAAGTTTGGTTGAATTTGCTCTAGCTGTTTCAGAGGAGAAGGTGAAAAATGTGTGATTTTCCCATCGGGTCCTATGTTGAATTATGTTCCGTGCTGGCTGCCATGTTTTTTATCGGATCGGAGCAAAATGAGCAATCTTAGTGAAGGACCTTTAGTTAACCATTCCTGTAAAGTTTGGTTGAGTTTGCTATAGCCGTTTCAGAGGAGAAGATGAAAATGTGATTTTTCCCATAGGATCCAATGTTATACCTAAGTTTCGCGCTGGCGGCCATGTTTAATATCGGATCGGAACGAAATGAGCAATCTTTGTAAAGAACCTTGAGTACATCATTCCTGTAAAGTTTGGTTAAATTTGCTTCAGTGGTTTCAGAGGAGAATATGAAAATGTGAAAAGTTTGACGGACGGACGCCGGACGCAAAGTGATGGGAAAAGCTCATACTGACCCTTCGGGTCAGGTGAGCTAAAAAAAGAATTTAACTAAAAATAACTTTAATATTAAAAGAATTTTGATAAGAAAAAGTTTCTGGTCAGCATGCAGGTATTCTGTATTATGACCAATTTCTACGATTACAATTTCCTGAATTTAGACATTCGTGTAAACAATCATCTGAATGACTGGTCTTCACCGGGACAACGGAAGTAGACTACCGAAAGGACAAAGGAGTTGTATTTACAAAAATCGAAGTCCAAAGACATGGTCAAACAAGAACACAGAAAACAATAACGTTAGACTGCTACATAACACAGAAATAAAAACACAACATTCAAAACCAAGGCAAGTGTGAACTCCCATGAAATTGAGAATGACATCAGATGCTACGGAAGGGCAAGCACTGTTGCATATTTAATTTGATTTATACTCCAGTAAAATATGTGTAGATTTTTGGCAGAAAAATGAATAGAAATTGTCATCATACAGAACGCCCTTTTTTATAATAAATTTTCCTACTTTCTTACCTTTTTACGATTTAAATCTGAAGGTTTACTTTCTAAACAAATTAGAGAATTACAAATTACTAGTATACAAATAAATCTAATTATATATAATGTCCTGTTACAACGTGATACTATATAGGAAAGGATAATTACAGATTTTTACGAAACATACAGTACTGGAATATAAAAAAAGAAAGCACCTTTTTATCTACCCTTGACAGGCCTCGGTAAAATAAGTTCTTTCTCTACTACTTAATTAACCTCTAGCTGATAACACATTTCTAACCGACACCCGGTTTAATGTTATATTCTAGAGTAAATATATGGCTTGACATCTTTATCACAATGTAACAGCATTAAAATGTTGACTTTTTCACACTTTATACTATCATTCTTCATGAACAATTGAAGTCTCTGCTGAAAGATACTTATAATTCACAGATGTTTCTCCCGGAAGAACGGCGAACATAGATATAAGTATATCATTATAGGCAGAGAACAGGCATACTTTGTGAAATATGACTCAAAATCATAGAAAAAGTACACAGAGGAAGAAGTAATTAAAATGTTAGAGTTTCTGATCGACAATATATTTGTCAAGTTTGAAAGACAAGTTTTTCAACAGAATTCCAATAAGCACAAACTGTGCACCCCTTTTAGCCGATCTATTTCTCCACTCACTTGAGGCTGAATTCATTGAGGGGCTTCTTCAAAATAAAGACAAACAAGAGGCTCTCCAGAGCCTGTATCGCTCACCTGGTACTTGATTGAATTAGACATTTTATGTCAAAGAGCCCATATACATTTATATAACTAAACTATAGTTCCAATATGCCCAATTAGTTTAAGGAGAGCAGACCTCTGTTAGTGTTGCACATGGGGTCAAATGTTAAACTTTGTTCCATGCTGGCAGTCATATTGGATAAGGCGGGAACCTGAAACAATAAAAAAAAAACAAAAAAACAAAAAAAAACAAAAAAACATTTTTCTTTTCAGGGTCCACATAAAGACTATTTTGACCAAGTTTGGTTCCATAGGCCCAGTACTTTCAGAGGAGAAGATCTTTGAAAGTGTTTTCCCATAGGGTCTAATGTAAAAACTAAGTTCCCCGTTTGCCGCCATGTTGGGTATAGTGCAGACCTGAAAAAAAAACCACCTTTTCTGCAGGGGACCACCAAAGGACTATTGTGGCCAAGTTTGGTACCGATTGGCTAAGCAATTTCAGAGAAGATTTTTGAACGTGTTTGTCCATAGGGTGCAATGTTAAAACTATGTTTCCCGATATCGTGCGGACCTGAAAAGAAACCTTTTTGTAAGGGACCACAAAAGGACTATTGTGGCCAAGTTTGGTGCCAATTTGCTCAGTAGTTTTATAGAAGAAGATCTTTGAATGTGTTTTTTCCCATAGGGTCCAATGTTAAAACTATGTTTCCCGCTGGCGGCCATCTTAGATATTGCGCGAACCTGAAAAAACAGCTTTTTTGTAAGGGACTAACCAAGGACTATTGTGACCAGGTTTGGTGCAAATTGGCTTAGTAGTTTCAGAGAAGAAGATGTTTGAATGTGTTTTCCCATAGGGTCAAATGTTAAAACTATGTTTCTCGCTGGCGGCCATCTTGGATATCGCATGGACCTGAAAAACAGCTTTTTTGTGAGGGACTACCAAAGAACTATTATGGCCAAGTTTGGTGCCAATTGGCTCAGTAGTTTCAGAAAAGAAGATCTTTGAATGTGTTTTCCCATAGGGTCCGATGTTAAAACTATGTTCCCCGCTGGCGGCGATTTTGGCGATTTTGGATATCGCGCGGACCTGAAAAACAGCTTTTGGCGTAAGGGACGAGCCAAGGACTATTGTGACCAAGTTAGGTGCAAATTGGCTCAGTAGTTTCAGAGAAGAAGATCTTTGAATGTGTTTTCCCATTGCCATAGGGTCCAATGTTAAATTTATGTTTCCCGCTTGCGGCCATCTTGGATATTGCACGGAACTGAAAAACAGCTTTTTTGTAAGGGACTACCAAAAAACTATTGTGGCCAAGTTTGTTGCCAATTGGCAAAGTAGTTTCAGAGAAGAGATTTTTGAATGTGTTTTAACCATAGGGTCCAATGTTAAAACTATGTTTCCCGCTGGCGGACATCTTGAATATCGGGCGGACCTAAAAAAACAGCTTTTTTGTAAGGGACAATCCAAGGACTATTTTGGTCAAGTTTGGTTCCAATTGGCCCAGTAGTTTAAGAGGAGAAGATCTTTGAATGAAAAATTTACGCCGGATGGACGACGAACGCAAGTTATGGCAAAAGCTCACCCTGGCATTAGCCAGATGAGCTAAAAACTGGCCAAGTACTTTAATTTCAGCTTCCGTTATAAAGATAATAATTTATCACTAAACAATCCTCGCTTTGGTGACTTTCTTCATCTTATCTATCCAAAAGAACTCGAAATCAAGGATACTACAGATACTTCCACATTGGCCTCGTTCCTTGACCCTCATCTTAAAATTGACAATGGAGGTACACTTCAAAGCACTAGCATATGCAGTTAACATATCACAACTCATTCGGTACTCAAGGGCCTGTGGTCGATACAGTGACTTCCTTGATAGAGCTCGGTTGCTTACAAATAGACTACTTAAGCAAGGGTATGTAACCAAAAACTTAAAATCATCACTTAAGAAGTTTTTCCGGTCGACATCACGATTTTGTGGATCGCTATAGGATATCTGCTTCCCGGATGAAGAAGATTCAAGTCATATCTTGCATCTATAATGAGGTAGAAGATGGGTAAATTGTTGAGCTAATCAACCGTCACTACAAAGGCAAAGAAAGTACGTTTCAAACGTGAAAATAAATCTTATAAATCGTTAATAACTTTACAATTACACTTTTTTCTGTGACAAAATATGAATATAACACAGCTTATATACAATGGATACATATATCGATCAAACAGGCTTGCTTCCTTACGCATCTGGGAAGATCTGGTTTTTAACCATAAAAAGGAGACTATGGCTGCAATAACCGCGACAGGTGGCTTCTGTAGGTGCTACCTATGGTTTGTGCAAATATATTCAAGTGTGACAGTTTAGTGCTGTACCCATTAAAAAGATTTTCTGATGTTTTGTGCTTTTTTATCCGTATACTAAATTGTAGTATACAAACCTTTTATAAAAATAAACTTATTTCGGGAATATGTTTGTCATTGGCTTGTCCTTGACATCTTTCCACTTTAGTTTCTTGATATTCGAGTTATCTTATGTGGTTTGTGTCCTTGATTTATTGACTTTTTAATTTTTGGGGCCATTTAGGGCTTGCGATATGGTGCGAGGTTCCTCATTGTGTTAAAGACCGTAAGGTGACTACTAGATGCTTTGTTTTGGGCTTTTTAACCGAGAGGGGATGCTGTCTCCTTGACATTAACCCCATGTTCTTTCTCTATCATATCATCTACACTTTGACGGTCTAGTACAGTCGTTTTCGTCATAATCATTGATATGACATGAGTTGTCGAAATGCGCATATGCAGAATCTTAATTCACAGTAATTTCGGTATTTTATTGATATGAATCAATTATGTATAAGCTTGAATCTGTTCTTATGGCGAGTGATGAACTGATAGTAGTTTGAATTTTAAAAGTAATTTTTTTTCTGGAATAGTAATATCTATTTTTTTTCAAGAAAGGTAATTTTTTTTCGGAAACGTAATATTTTTTTCCGGAAACGTAATGCCTATTTGCGGAAATGCGGAAAAAAAATGTTATTCAATATTTAGAAATCGATTTTTTACTATAAACAATTGCTATTTTCTTAATATTAAAAATATGTTTTATTTTTTTTTATATCAGAAAATCATTTTCTATTAGAAATTCATGTTTTAATATTAAAAAACTGATTTTTTAATATAAAAAATTCAATTTTCTAATTGTAGAAAATCTTTTTTGATATTAAAATTATCTCTTTTTTAACATGAAAAATATCTTTTTTATATTAAAATCATCAAGTTGATTTTTTAATATTAAAAGATATGCTGCTTTGGTAACGCAGCCGATGTCAATTAAACAATTTACAAGAGGTAACAAAGCGGATATTTATTTTTTTTCTTGCAATGATGTTAAAAATTCTCAAAATTTAATTTTTCTTTATTATCAAAAACAATCTGATTATTTAATATTCGATATTAAAAAAATCATTTTTTGAAATATTAAAAATCGACCGGATTATTTTATATATATAAAAAATAATAGTAGCAAATCCGACAATTAAAATGTTGCAAATAATTTTCAAATATTGAAAAATGATTTTTTTTTATATTAGAAAAAAAATCATTTTCTAATATTGAAAATAGGGAATAAATTCCCCAACGGCTTGCGATACAAAAATGTATTATTGCGATCCCTTGACAATTTTGATTTATGAATTTGCAGTAACTTGTTATAAAAAGGTACAATCTGTATCCTCTTTGAGGAGAAGCGATGTAAAAACAATTAGTAAATACCAGAACCTGTTTAAAGTATCATATTGTAATAACATTTTTGTTTACAATTTCAAGGCAGTAATGTTGACGGAGAATGGTTTTCACTATTCTAGATACATAAGCCAAAGTAGCAAATACATAAGCCACATACCGCATACCCGTTTATATACATAAACCAAAGCCGCCTTAGAAATTGAATCTACATCGCTGTTTTGGCTTAAATTGAGGAAAATTGGTACTGTAAACCAACTTATTTTCGCGACTTTCGCGTGCGTAAAAATGTCGCGAAAATAAATCATCGCAAATAGTTCATATCATTAAATAAAAGCACTTACAGTAAAAGAAAAACGCGAAAATAAATCTGCGCGAATTTCACCAGGAGGGACAAAACGCGAAATAAAGTAGCCGCGAAAATAAGTTGGTTTACAGTATTGGATAGATATCAGTTGAAACATTTACATTTCTAATGACTTAGTTATAACTGATTTGTGTTGATTTGGTTTTTTTTTTTTTTGTTGCTTTTTTGTTGTATTCGTATTTTTAACAAAGGAATCGCCAGTTATCCTTACAAAAATCAGCACAGAAACAGCAGTTTGATCGTCTCGTGTGCAGTAATGATATTTGAGATGTCTTCCACGGTACAAATTGTATTAAGTGTGAGGAGAGAAGCAAGTCGAACACCAAATATGAAATACATGGTCGAACTTTAGTACCGGTTAGGTTACCAATATCGCCACAAGCCGAGAACCTTGAAACCATCGTATTAAGAAGAATTCAGTTCGCCGATTCCTTGTAAAGAAATTTCAATTGCATGTATACTTTTCTGTTTTTTTTTCATAAGATATGATCATTGTAAATGCTTAGGGGATAGGTTGCTGCTAATTATAAAAATGGAATATATGTATAACAAAATATTTATCGCATATTAGTCTGGACAAAACAAGATTGATTCACTTCATAAGTTTTTCTCTTTATCGAAAAGTTCCTCCACATCATACAAAATGAAAAAAAGATTGAATCAGATGAGTCAAATGAATTTAACAATGTAATTGACAGTTGGCCAATAAAAATAGGAAAAAGAAGGGAAACGGGGAATGTGTCAAAGAGACAACAAAAGCTCATTAAAACATTGTTGTAATGGAAGGAAAATTTGGCGTGCCATAAACCGGTTTAACCCACCGTTTCTTTTGAAATGCATGTACCAAGTCAGGGATATCGCCATTTGTTTTGCACCTTCTTTGTTTTTTTTCGTACTTTGGATTTCGACTCTTGACCTCTGTTCGGTAATTCTGATATTATCCCCCATTTCTTCAATGCGATAGGCTTTTGTAATTGTAGTCCATATACTAACCTAACTGAAAGCTTTATTTCTAGGAGAACTGTAGACGTTTTGAACGTCTAAGAAGTACATGTACATATATGCATTAATCTACATAAAAACGGATTTATTATTATCTCAGGCAAACAAATATCGAAGTATAATTGGTAAAATAACCAATATTGAAAAATAAATCCAAAAACTTTTCAGTATAGAGGAAAAACAAATGAAGATAACAATACAAAAACAGTACTGAAAAAGAACACTACAAAAAGCACCATCAGTGTGGACCCCATACAGGACGTTGTCTCGGACAATGATTAAAAAGTTCTTAAATAGAGTTTAGTCCCTTGTGGAAAAATTTGAAGTTTGGGTCCGAACTCTGATTCAAGATACTTTTTTCACTTATTACATTGTACTGGGGTGATCATTTCTTTCAACTGTCTACGACCTTTCAATAGCAATTGCTGCCGGACACTACTGCAATGGAAGGGGAGGTTTGGCATGCCATAAAACAGGATGAACCGATCATTTCTTTTGAAATGCCTGTACCAGGTCAGGACGATTTCGGTCGACAATTTTTCCGGTGGTTTCCACTTGATTTGTCTTTTTGTCTCATTGACAACTCTGTTCGATGATTTTGTTATCCCATTTACTGTTGAATCATCCTTGATATTAAAAGAGGTACATTTTCCAAATGTCCAAAGCAATGAACTGAGCTAACTGATCAAAGTATAGATGACAAATTACGCATTTTCCAAGGACTACTTTGCTACAGAAAGGAATACAGTCATCAGTTCTTTAAAGAAATTAGCATACATTTTAAACAATGTTGATTCACTATTCAATCATTCAATAGAAAACACATTCCACATCATTTTGATTATGTGCAGAAATTATCAAAATACGTTCAAGAACCTGTGATAATTAGATATATATCAAAGTGGCCTTGTCATTTACAATTTTTGTTCTTTGATTATTAGTATTGGTATTTCATGACGTTTCAAACTGCTTTGTTTGCCTAAAAGAATTGTATATCGATGGATTTCAACTAGAGTTATGTAATTTCAAAATATAATAAACAAGCCTGTGGCGAGGTCACAGTATCTGCTTGGATATATATAACACCTCCTTCATGGTAAATTACCTTCAACCTAAACCTTAACCTGTAGTATATTAATTATTCATTCCTAATACACAATCAATGAACCATGACCTTGAGGTCAAAGCATCCGTTTCCTTCTAAAATTTTGCATTTCATGTCATAGTCGATTTGCATACAAATTTCCATCAAGATATCAATGACCATTATATATTGACATTGAGGCCATAGCATCAGTTTCATTGCAAAATTTTGCAGTTCATGTTATGGTCTATCTGCGTACGATATCAAACCTCCTTCAACCTAAACTTGAGCATTATCGACGGACGGCCGGATGGGTGTATGGACGGAGAACAAACCCGAAAACTATATATCCTTCGTATTTTGTAGGCGGGACATAAAAATCAAAAAAGATGTTGGAATCAAATGTTCTTATCTTTTTTACTCTTTACTTGAAATAACAATTGAATATACACGAGACTAAGTAAAATAAAAAATTCTAATTCATATTGAAAAAAAATCTATAGAACATTTAGCAATTGTAAAATATATAAAAGTCCAAAATTTACTTTACGTGATAATTTTCTCTAAAAGAAAAAAAAATTGCTTACGTATAATTTTCACAATTCAATTTTTATTTTCTTTTAAACGTTGAACGACTCATTCAGAGATTAAAATCGAGAAAATATCAAATTTAGAATTTTGATGTGATTTAATTTCTCAGAAAATGAATAACATATAACGTATGATTGATTGATATTTTTGTAAATTTTGTTCTCCCCACAAACATATCTCAGGCCGGTAAAACAATGGAGTTTAAGTTACAATAAAGTACGCTAGAAACGAACCGTCGGTCTAAACGAATTATCCAAGGACAATTGCATCATCGAAAAATATGCAAACAGAGACATAACATGCCAAATAAAAGAACAATGAAGACACACACATTCAAAGATGAACAACGCGAGCTCAATAAAAAATCAGGAGTGAGATTAGGTGCAGCGACAGAGAAAACATCTCCTGCTTCTAACAAGACCCCCGCCGTGTTGACTATGTCAAAAGCCAAAGCCTGGAGTAAATATACGGGGGACTTTTATCAAGTCTTTCGTCTAGCTTATTACCTATACTACCGGTGCACCCGATCTCAGCCATGGATTTTTTATTGGGTCCGTGTTGTTCATCCTTGTGTGTGTGTGTGTCTTCATTTATCTTTATGTGCCGTACTCATGTTGTGTCTCTGTTTCTTTGTTGTTTCCGATGTTGCCATTGTCCTTGGATTATTCGTTTTGGATAGACGGTTCGGTTCTAGCTTACTTAGACAAGTTTTGGAAGTTATAAAAGCATCTGCTAGCTTAAGAAAATCATACGACAATCATTCATGGCGTTGTTGATTATAAATTTTGCCTTTGCTTTCTGTAATATATCTAAATTATTACTGGTGTTGATCTTCAAGTCAAATAACTTCAGTTCTTCATTTCCCAAATCTTTGATAATGAATGGTGCAAGTCTGACATTGATGAAGGCTTCCTTAATTGTCGAAACATTATAATAACACATTTGGTATAACAAAATTATTGTTTTTGTTGATTTGTTGCCATTCCATTCCATCCATGAATTGAGGACCTAAAAGCGTTGAAGGTTTCAAATTACCTTGAAATTCAACAACAAAATAATTTTCACTCCATATTAGCGCATACAATTTTTATTCAGCCGATTAAATTACAAATAAAAAATACTTTACATTTTATGAGCTTACTTACTTAAGAGGGCCTTGTCAGTTGCTATCACAATTGAATACTTGGACGAGATACACTTCTGAAAACGCTTTGTCGGAAATTGAACTTGAATTTATTGAAATGCAAAAAAGAGCAATTCTTTTTTTCTTTTAGGTGATTTTAATAGCCGAACAGGAAATGAACAAGATTTTTATGATTTGGTTGATTATGATGAACATTTACAAGAGTTTATGGTGTAGATAAACTTAATATACCAAGGTTACGTAATAGTCCTGACAATTTTGTAAATACATATGGGAGAAAACTTAAAAATTTTTGTAAAAATAACAATATGTATATCTTAAATGGTCGATTTGGCAAAGCTAAAATAGGGAAACCTACTAGTAGAAACCTTAGTGTAGTAGATGTTATATTCTGCTGAAGTGAAATATCCAGGTAAATCCTGCAATTTGATTGGTTACCTTGACAGGGGATATGAGACCGTATCCCCGTGGTAGCAAAATCACAATTTTTAAACGCTTTTAATAGAAAAATTATATAGCACTTCTAGCAGAATATAAAAGTTATTCGGGCTTCACAGGGGATACGGGTTCATATTCCCTGTCTGTGCCCTATATCCCCTTCGCCTGACGGCTCAGGGGATATAAAACACAGACAGGGAATATGAACCCGTATCCCCTGTGAGGATTCCAGAATAACATATAATATCTACTGCAAATATATTAGATCAAGTTTATGATTTTGAAGTCAAAAATATTTGTAAACTATACTCAGATGTTCATTCACCGTTACTTTTGGTATTTAAAAATGTAAAAAATAACAAGTCGTCTGGTAACGACAAGATTATCAATGAATATATATTTCTTCATCGATTAATTGTATGATAGATGTTTAATGTTATTTTTAAATCAGGTATTTTACCTGAAGCATGGTTGATGGTACTGTTATACTTATATATAAGAACAAAGGCAGTAAATCAGAACCCCAAAACTACCGTCCAATAACTCTTTTATCTTGTCTTGGAAAAATTTTCACCTCTATACTTAATACCAGATTATGTGATTACCTTGATGAGTACGCTATTTTGTTGGAAAATGAAGCTGGTTTTAGACAAGGATATTCCACTAATGATCATATTTTTTCACTATACTCGTTATTTGAATTACTGATTTTTTTTTAAGAAAATAACATACTTGGCGTTAATTCTATTTGTACCGACCTAGAGTACGATTTAAATATTTATGGTATTGTTTGCAGACGATACCGTGCTATTTTCTGAAAGTAGTGATGATTTACAAAATATGTTAAATAAATTTGCTGAGTATTGCGAAAAGTGGCAACTTAAAATCAATGTAAATAAAACTAAATTGTAATTTTTTCGAGCGGAAGACAACCAAAAAATTTAAAATTCTTTATTCAAAATAGAGAATTAGAAATTGTAGCTGACTATAAGTATCTAGGTATATTTTTCACCAAAAGTTGTTCATTTTTGAAAACAAGAAAATATGTATGTGAACAAGCCACTAAAGTACGATGGCCGATAGCGGCCGACAGTTTACTTTTTCAAAAAAGTAAAAGTGTCCAAACATTTACATGGCAAATTTGCATTTTTAGTTTTAAATGTAAAACTGTACATATAGACACCTATGAGCAAATTTACATTTCACAACAAATGTAAAACTGCCACGCTGTTAAAGCAATGGACAGATTTTGTTTTTGCAAAAAGTAAAAATGCCAGGTTTCTAAAAACATGGCATTTTTTTCCTTTCCGTGGGAATAATTGGGTTAATGACCGGCACACTTACCTTGAAGGTCAGAAGTCTGGAAAATATACCAAGAGCAAACGTCGTAGTCAGAATATGTCATTTAAAACAACAGAAACTCGCTGTTTTGATAAAGAGTGCTAAAAGAGTACCATACTAATAAAGCGTACCCTAACCTCTCATTTTGACATTCAACTCAATTGTAACTATTAGGATGGCCTAAACCTTAAAGAATTTTAATAGATTTTAATAGATTGAATTAATTATGTTAAAAGCTGATTAGTTAAGAGAGTATTGCTGTTGGTTTTTCTTTTTGAAATATTTTTTGTATATAATAACAGTATCTCAGTGATTAAGTATTAGTATTGTCGCCGGCGACAATATGTGTAGTACATTTTCGGCACATATTGTCTCCTGTTTTAAAAGAACTTGTTTACAACAATTTTGAGTTGCAAGTGTACTTAACCGATTCTGAGTGTTCCTATTTTCATCAACAGATCAAGGTAAAACCTCCCCAGGCCATTACAGATTGATATACAATAGTATTGTCAGACAATTCAAAAGAACCACATTGTTTAGATTAGTTAACAATAGCAAGTCTCCAAAACTTTTTTACAATATATGTTGGTCTGAAGGTAAAGGTATAGCTCAGTTTTATCATACCTATTGAATAATGAAATTGCTAGATTGGTTGCACAATAGGAATAGATAGACCGTTAAGGTCATAGACAAGGGACAATAATATGCTTCGAGCTATAGATATTACCAATCAGATTTTGATGAATGAAAGAAACATGATACTTGGATTTTATGAAGTCCCTTTGAAGGGTCTTATATTAGGAAATATTGTTATTTTGTCAGCTAAATGGACTATTTGGAAAGTAAGGAATAAACGTAAACACGAAAATATTAGGTTCCAAATAAATGAACTGAAAGGAAATTTCGTTTAGAGCTAAAGGAAAATCTTAACCTTTGTTTAAAATTCAAAACAGATCGAAAACCTAATATTGATGCTTCAATTCGAAATCTTCTTGCCTATATCAATGATATTGCATGATAGTTTGTTTGAATACGATGCTCTTACTCTTGTTTTTTTATCACAAAATTACTACTCACATTTCATTGATTAAACTCCATGATAAACAACACAATATTTAGGTTGCTTTGACATGCTTTAATGGTGTACTCGATTATATGTCTACATAAAAAGATCTCGGTATAGTTATACTCGATAAATTCGATAATTGGTGTTTAACAAAGTATGTAAAAACTATTTTAGTGTGTATATTTAAACAACAGTGGATATTTTTCATTTTTACTCGCCTGCTTACCATGGGTAGGATTGAGTATTATGTATACCAGAGTCCCTGGACAGCTAAGGGATATTATTAACAGGAGATACTGAATAAAATTTTGTTGCATAGTTCATAAAACTATTCGTATTTAGATTACCATGTCATTGTTAACTGTGGTTTACTGTGACATTGCACTAATTTTGTTATAATTAAAATGTATTCAGGGTTTAACTTGTTAGACAACCGTACAAGTGATAACCGGAGGCGATGAGTGTTTGTACCTCCATTTGATAGGAGAGTTCAAATTCAGAAAAAGATAAAAACACTATTTGAAAAGAGCTATATAGTCACAATGGTTTTTACGTGGTCCCCTCGAAAAGGGTATCCGAGAAATCGGTACCTCATCCAAAATGGCCGCAATCAGGGAACATAGCTTAACTTCAGACCCTCTGTAACTATTGGCCAATCTAGAATAAAACTAAGTCATAATGGTTCTTAAATATATCAGGCAGGTCCATTCCTCAACCAAGATGGCCGCCAGGGAAAGCACCCCAGGTAAACATTAAAAGATTCAAGAAACCACTGGGTTATATTAGAACCAAAATATGAATGGTCTTTACTTTGTACCTCAGGCAGGTCTGTATCTTATTGAAGATGGCCGCCAGATGGAAACCACTTTAACATTGACCCTATGGAAAACACACACAAAGATCTTCTCTTAAACCCCAAGGCTAGCTGGATTGGAATAAAATTTAATCACAATGGTCCTTCGCTTGTCCCTTCTAAAAGGGGTTTTATCAAGATCCGTAATTCTTCGATGACGACTAGTGGAAAGCACTAAAAAGATCTTCTCATAAACTATTACCCCGAATAGAACAAAGCTTAGTCGTAATGTCTTTAGGTAGTATCTTCCGAAAAAGGGTATTTCAATAGGTCGTTACCTTATTTACGATGACCGCTTGAGAGAAGCTTAGTTTTAATATTGGACCTTTGGAAAACTATTTCAACGATATCTGAAGCTACTATTTCAAGTAGAACTAAACTTGGTCACAATGATCCTTGCATGGCCACTTCTGAAAAGATTTTCAAGAAGTCCACACCTCATAAAAGATGCTTCCAGTTGGGAACATAATTTTAAAGATGCACCAAGTTGGTANCCATAGGAATACCTATTTTTTGCCGATAGACTGTATCACCGAAACGAACAAAAATATTATCAAGAAGAAAATTTAATGCTTTTATCATATCCTGACAAGTCATACATACATTTTATGCTATCCGGACAAAGGAAGATTAATTCATCGAATAATATCACTTTTCTCACTGTCGAAAAGTTCCCAAACAGCACGAAAAAATGTATAAAACAAGTTTAAAATGACTGAATCATACCACTTTTTCGTCTCATGCAGTTAATAAGTAATAATGGATTTAAAATTGGACAATCAAAGGGTAATTAAAAGATCCTCGATGCAGTGGTTTTTTTGTGATGGGATATGGGATATGGAGCAAATGCAAAGTCTCTACAAATACATGGTAGAACCAGGCAATGGAACAACGCTTGTTGTTCTTTATCTTGAAGTCACCATGTGGCCTTCAACAATGAGCTTGGCTCATACCTCACGTGTGACGCTATTGCATTAATTATCTTACTGAAAGCCTTTTAAAACGCATAGGACATTGTGAAAATGGGAGGTCTAAAAAGGCAGGGTTAGTTTGCATAAATATACGTAAAAGTGTACGTCATCACTTAAAATTTTGGGCAAAAAATGAAGACAGTAAAA
Source organism: Modiolus philippinarum (assembly GCA_002080025.1). Taxonomy (NCBI): domain Eukaryota; kingdom Metazoa; phylum Mollusca; class Bivalvia; order Mytilida; family Modiolidae; genus Modiolus; species Modiolus philippinarum. The sequence goes on from MJUU01030702.1 coordinate 28,143, forward strand.
GTAAAGCCCAAAAAAAAGATACATATATCAAGACAAATGCTACATAACAAAGCACTATCGATGTAAACCCGCTTGATTGTTATTAGAAATTAGACATCAGCGTTTTTATTTCTATGCATTTTGTAACGTATTCCAGCTGAGTAGTCATAAATGTTACAACACCAAGGACTAATGTAATGCAAACAAGATATGTTTGTGAAACACTACATATGCCCCCAGATTTAACAGTAAAATATATGAAAATACCCAATTTTACCCCTTTTTGACATCTGTGACCTTGACCTTTGACCCATTTTTTGCATATTTATGTTCATATTGACAAGACCCATACACCTGCCAATTATTAAAAGTCTATCTTACATAGTTCAAAAGTTGTTTATTACCAAAAAACACCCAATTTAACCCCTTTATTCTGAAACAGATGAAGCCCCTTTAAGTCTCTTGTTTACTGAAATAGTTTAAATTGTTAAAAGTATCTGTTTAAACATGCTATAAGAAACCTACAGCAAAATACTTCATTAAGACCCTATATAAAATTTTAAAAAATCATTCTTTTCCGTTACTTTGTCACCCTTTGGGCCTCTTATTTCTCAAAAACGGTAAATGCTACTTCAAATCTGTCGACATACTAAGTTGCGCAATTTTATTAATTACAAAATGAAACAAACCCCGTCTCAATAGGATAAATAATAAGGATTCTACAGTAAAATATGTGAAAACAGCC
>MJUU01030702.1:28985-42520 GCA_002080025.1 Modiolus philippinarum
CCCCCCCCCCCCCCCCCCCCCCGATCATCGATCTGGGGGCATAAAAAGGAATACGTTAACTCACTTCTACAAAGAAATTATGTGCATTTAAAAGAATGTCAACATTCCAAAGAAAACTCACATTCGACATCATTTAAATTACATGTAAAAATTAAAAAAAAACTTTATAGAGAGATAGGTAAAAGAACCTAAGAGAATTAGATATAAATAAAACTGGACTTGTCCAGAAGTTAAAATATGTACAATTTGGATTCTTAATAACGAATATTTATATTTGATTACATTTCAAATTGTCGTGATGGCCTTTTTTTCTACAAGTATTTGTTCGTCGCAAGTATATTATAGACGTAAATTTTGTTGTCCCATACTTTAACCAAAGCTAAATTTTAAACTTTTCTAAAGGAATGAAATCTATACACTCTATCGTTGGTTTTGTACATATTTTCAGTTTTAGGTATAAAGAGTCAAGAAAAAACATTGGAATCGAACGTAGTTATCTCTTTTTCTTTTTGCACTTAAAATAACAATTAAAATATGCACACGACTGAGCAAAATGAAGCTTTCCTAAATTAGTTTACAAGACAAATTATAGACAACATTTATCAATTGTAAAATAAATAAAAGTACAAATTTCCTTTACGTGATAATTTTCTGCAAAAATTGATTACATTTTGCCAAACGTATAATTTTCACAATTGAATTTTATTTTCGTTTAAAACGTTAAACGAACCATTCAGAGATCAAAATCGAGAAAATGACAACTTTAGAATCTAAATGTGATTAAAATTTCTCAGAAAGTGAATAACATATAACATGTGATATGAATAATATTTAAGTAATTATTTGTTCTCCCCCACAAACCTATATCAGACCTGAAAACTAGGAGTTGGACAAGAATTTCGTCAGAATCAATAAAACAATTTAATTCTTGTACAAAAAAGTTGTTCGAGTAAAGATAAACCAACAGTTTGCCATGAATAACTACATGTAACATATAATCCCTGATGCTTTGCCAAGTGTATTTTCGTCAACATATATAAACAGAAAAAAATCTTATGATTCTTGTTAGAATATAATGAGCACATTGTGGTATCTAATACATCCGCAAACGAATACCGAATACCGAAGCAAAAATGATGAAAGGGAGAAATCCAAAATCATGTCATATCATATCCAACACGAATTGACACAGTATGACAAAGACAAAACAAATAAACAAAAATGAACAAGTACGCCACAAAACTAAAGCACTTACAGTGTGAACCCCTTCAAAAACTTAGGTATCATTAGGTGCTCCGGAAGGGTAAGCTTGATCTTGCCCCCGTCGCACTGCCAGTGAAAAGTCCGGTTTTGTTGTCAAAGTCGGTGTTTGTCAGTCCGGTAATCAACTCTGGATCTAAATGAATATAAATAATATCCAGTAAATTTATTGAATTCACTGGTTTTGATAACTGTAGTTGATTTGAACAACAGATAATTAATTTTACCGCGTAAACTGATAAGTCTTTTCTGATATTTGTATGCCCTCATCAGTTTTACTAATATCCGTATGACCCTATATCCGTCAACAAAAGATACTCGTTCAGTATGTAGTGATGATTTAATATTTTGTTCAAAAGCCTTAGTATTGCTATCGTGTATCTTTTCATGTCTGTTTGTCTCATGTAACTCTGGTTTGCCGATCGTTGATTGATTTATTAAGCAAATTTTGATAAATTTTCCTCAAACATTTTCAAGCTTGCATTCTAGCTTTAACACGGTCATCCGTTGCGTTGCCCGACAAAGGGACCAATAGACAAAACAACATATAAACGACCACAGGGCACTCATCGAGTAGATTGTACGAAATCTTGGCAAGTAAAATCATGAGATGGGCAATATATATACAGATAGTCAGAAAAATAGTTTAATTTTTACAAATGCTGAATGTGATGTTGTATTCATATGAGAAATTCTCACATGAACAAGTACACCATATCTGACAAAAAAGAAGAGCATTCACCTAAAGCACTGGGAATCCTTTTACGGACTCTATACTGCACAAGAGACAAAATCAACCGTAAATGAACAAGTAAAGGGATATGGAGTCAATGTCCATTGGACAAAATCCCTATAAAACAAGTTAAAGGCGGCTCCTAGAACTGGACTGAGTGGAAATCACTCGCTAAATGTTGAACACAGCTACATCCATGAACCCTTATTGTCATGGATGCGGGGTCGTCAACAAGCATAAAATATCGGGCAAAGTACTCTTACAAACACTGTCATCCGTTGTCCCGACGAAGCGACCAGTACTAGTATACAATACAACATATAAACGATCACAGGGCACTCATCGTTTTCATTTACTCGTAATCACTCCTTATTGTGCACACGTGGTTGGATCAGCTTCGCATTTGTCAACCATATTGAGTATGTGGATTTCCAGTGACAGATTGGCTTTTGGACATATCGATCTCACCAATGTTCACAGTTTGCACTTGGGCTAATGTTGACGTCCCGATGTTACCCGACTTAGAACACGATATGGAGACTCCTATCTCCAGCGGGGTACATTGATACTGACACATCGTCTTCAGCTGGATGACCGATCGTTCGACGACTTAGGATCAGCCCCGCCGGAGGTAAACTTGGACACTCCAGCTGACCTCTGTCGGGAAAGTACCAGTCTTCCTTCGACCCGGACACCCCCAGTTGATGATCATATCTTCAGTAGGATGGTCCGGAGTGAGTAGCTGATCAACTGTGGCCCTGCAAAGGAAATTTAGTTGATAAAGTCAATAAGAGAAAAAAACAATTCTTGCTGGAAAGAAAGTACAACGGACACAATACCCGAAGTGGGTAGCCGCCGTCGAAACCCAACAACTATTACATCGAATAGATTGTAAGAAAACTTGCCTAGTAAAATCGGGAGATGTGGGTAATATATATATACATATTGCCAGAAAAAAAGTAGAATTTCGATATTGAATTCATATGAGAAATTCTTACATGAACAAGTACACCTTAATTAACAAAATAAAAAGCGCACCATTTTCCAATTTCCAATCAAAACTCTTTGCCCCAGTTGCCCTTTCCACCTTTATATTTTTTTTTCATTATTTAGAATGTTTTGAGTTAATTAACCTGTTCTCGTCCTGATATAGCTAAAATATTGCTCGATGGACGTAAAACTATAAATTATCAATCAATCATAAAATTATTACAATATGTAGACAACTACATGTAGACTAACTTACCGGCTGAATATTATAACCATAATAATGTTATCTAAAAATAAATGTAAAACTATAAGATATAAAACTATAAAATGTGTCACAATTTGGATGAACATGTTATTGAATTTGTATTCTCCCATTGATCAAATGCTGTTGTTTCATTATGGGTAGTACTTTAGTATACTATTTTATTGTAATAAAAGGTTCAAGATAGGAGAACCTGTTCTTACCAATATCCACCAATGCTTTATATTCACAAAATTCAGAAGTTGAATGTTATAACCCTGGGGTTGTACTTAAGAAATGGATTATTGCAAGCAGGTTTTATGCGAATTAGAACATGGGCAGACCTTATATTTGACAATATTTTATACCGAGCAATAGCGAGGTATAAAATTGAAGACAAACGATGTTCTTATTCGCATAGAGCCCAATTGCAATCATTTATTTCTAATATTTCTATATTCTAATATGTCTAACAAACGTTTTGAAAATTCGAAGAAGCTTTTAGAGGGCAATATTAGCCTTGAAACTAGAAATAAAAAATGCAAGAAAACTGCATGCAAAAAACATAAACTGGCATAGGAAAACCCATAATTGTCATTTAATTGAAGTTGCTAATGAAGGAAATGAAATTGTATAATCTTTTATCAAAATATCAAATAGGGCTATTTTAAAAATCGAAGCGGGTATACAGATGTGAGCGGGTCAAAATTTTTCAATTTAGAAATATTGTACTACTGTTTCATTAAGTTATACATGTACTTGAAAAAAAAAACAAGGAAAAAAAATATAAATTTAATAACGACAACTGTGTTACATATAGTCCACCAGCCGGACCTCGAAAAAAATATTTTTGCTGGATACCCCTGTACACCTATATTTTTGGGCACGAAATAGAAGAGCACTGTGTGAACTTACTTTTTTTCAAATGTTGTACTCTAAAAAAATATGCAGAAAATAGTACAACAGGGGGCCAGTTTAGGGGTACCCTAAAATATCCAGACAACCAAGGACACATCTAACCTAATGCTTACGGACAATGTATTTGAATCTATTTATACTTTATATGCGTACGCCCAATAATTCATCTATTATTGAATTAAGGGAAAGTACTCGTTCTTTTTACCAAAGAAATATCAATATGATTGGAACAACGGCAGTAGAATACCGACGGAACAATGAAGGGAAATCCACAAAAATCGAAGTCCAAAGACATGGCCAAAACGAGAACACAGAAAACAATGGCACCAGACACAAAACAATGACGTTAGACAGACACAAAGCACAGAAATAGAAATCACAACATTCAAAACAAAGGCACTCACAGTGTGAACTCCAGTGAAACTGGGAGTGNCATCAGGTGCTCCGGAAGGGTAAGCATGTCCTGCTCTGTTAACAGCACCCGTCACACTGTGAGTGAGTCGATCCAGGAAAATGTCAAAGTCGGTAGTCAAATCCGGGAAGACGTGAATCTAGCTGAAAATGTCTACTTTCATTTGAGATACTGACACGTCATATCTTTCAATGATGTTATGGTGACGTCCATAGAATTTCTTGAGGGATATTTTCTTTGAATAAGCCCTTGTAAAAACTTGGCCTCGTATGAGTAAAGGAAAAGGTCAGCTAAAAGCGGCGCACAGTTGGTTCTCATGGGAATCCCTATTGTCTGTTGGAAAATACGACCTCCGAATTCGACAAAAATATTGTCGATCAAAAATTCTAACATTTTGATTACGTCAGTCTCAGTGTACTTCTTGTTTGGAATGATTGAACTCACTTAAAGTTACTTGAAACAAGTATAGGCCTTCAATATGTTGTAGCTGACATTGAATACATCAATTTAATTTTGACTATAAAGTTTCCATGTCACCATATAAAAGGATATCAGAGGAGGGGAGGTGTCGGATATACTGATCATGAAAAGAAACGCACTACTAAGATGTATTTCTATGTACCCAAAAATCTGAAAGCAAGTATCCCTTCATATAGTTGTTAGAACAAGTTAATTTTTTACACCCTGATATTTCTGTAATAATGTAAACAAAATTCTGCAAAAATGGAAGATTTTTACATTCTCAATTTCATTTTCTCAAAAAAAAAAAAAAAAAAAATGCAAAAATGGCTTAAAACAATGAAAATTTAACCCTTGTTGCTCCTTACTTTGAGACAGGAAAAGGATTAACTGCTTTGATAACTCTGTACAATAAACTTTACAACTGGGTGGCTAAAAGAAAACCATTTCTGTGACATTTTCCTAACAACTTGCTGTTGCTTCATTGTCAATTCCTTTTTACGAAAATCGGATTGTTTGTTCTCGACATTTGGATGTTATAAAAGTAAATGCCAAATTGATTAAATTTTCATATTTAATATTTTAGAAGCTGGATGACATGAAACAAGTGGTGCATTTATTCTGATGTTCAGTATATTTGGCTGCAGGCCTTATGACTGTATGCCCTGTAATTTCTTAATCTTGTCCTCTTTGTTGCCGTTGTCTATCATTTTCCATGATTTTTTTAAAACTTAATCGCTTTGATCAGTGTTTTTCTAAAGCTGAGAATGCCCCCAACAATATATGACCATTATGTTGAACGACAAATGCCATCACTGGTGCACTAGATTATTTTTATGACGGGGGACCCGTGTTAGAACATAATGTTGACCAACCAGAAGACAACGAAGCTTTGACATTATTGCTGTGTTGCTCATTATGTCAATCTTAAAACAGGTTCCTACTTAGCTGTTATATGTTGCTGTGTTTGCTGTCATCCTGTTTTTGTAATTAGAGATAATACCTTATCAGTATTATATTGTCCCTGTTCCGATGGAGCAGCATCTTTTAAGTAAATTATAGCGTAAAAGAATATTCAAAGTTCTACAGTTATCCCACAGTTTATTTTTTTTCTTGCCTATTGTATTTATCTAAATATTTTCTTTAATTAGAGTGTCAGTTAATTTACAAAACAGCTGCACGACTCAATTGTTAACTGAATAGAAGATATACTGACTGCTAGTATTAGTCTCACTTACACATTGAAAAATTATTCAAATTCAAGATAGAAACTACAAAATTATATTACATATACAGAATTTAGTTTCTTTAGTATTGTAGAAACATAGCGCTACTATTTACCTATATGCTGTTATGTAAAAAAAAACAAGGAGTTTTCGGTATGAAACAGGCAGGCAAGTTTTTTTTAATGAAATCATTTGTTTTGTCATTTTTTAGAAGATGTGTACGGGTCATGTACAAAAATTACTGTGACGATTCCTGTTTTTCTGTCATCAAGAGAAAGAGAACAGACGAAACTCAGAAACTCACTACAGATAATGAGGTTGCAAGTAAAAACAATCAACATGCATTTCTTTGAGAAACAAATGTTCACGCTACCGTATCCAAGTTCAGAACAGAATTGGTGGTACACATATATACTATTTCATTTTGACACATGTACCTTTTAAGCAATCTTTCAAATAAATTTATGTGTGATCGTTTCACAAACTTAGCTTTTTTGTTGAGAGTAGCAATTACTTAATCAAAATATGAAATAAATTTAAATATCTACTATATGGTCATATGCACTGATAGCAAAAATGACATAAGTACATATGGAAAAGTTAAAACAAAAGTATTCATGTTAATCACGTGTTTTAAAATTAACGAGAAACGGTAACAAAAGACAAAAATGCAACCGACAGCATTGAAACTACACTTACAATGAATTGACACAATAAAATATTCTGAAGTACAAAGTTATATTAGCACCACTGACATAACAAAGATTACAAATCAAACACACCTTTTCTGAATACCAGTTAAACCGACCCGCAACAAGAAACAAGTTTTGATAGACTAAAAGACGTCCTAGATATTGTTATGCAAGTAATGTTTCGATTAATAATCGAAAGTGTGCAATAAGTGACAAAATATGACAATGTAATAAGCCAAGCATGCTATTTATAGACAATAATTTCTAATTGTGATACATATCCGATACAACTCTGAATTCGGAATGTGATTTAGCATTAAAAAATTTTTAAAAAATTGGAAAATCGGGGGGTGGGTGCCTTATAAATGAAAAATCTGGTAATTGGTTCAAATGATTGTAAATTGATGTTACTGCATATATTCGACATATCTTTAACATATATTTGCATGTTAATAAAATTTTACTCAAAACATGAAATTTTTGGCAAAGTTTAGGTACAACACTTCCCAGCACCAATATTTCATTACTGTAACGTGTTTTTGAAGATGTCATGACGTAAGAAGTTATTTTATGAGCCTAAGTTGTAGAATTCCACTGATTAGAACAATTCAATATAATTAAAACAAAATATATTATGCCAAAAATATAGTATAGTATGACGTCCGAAAGGGTAGGTCTAAACATCAGAAATTTAAACAATTTTCCGCACTGTTTATATCAGTGCAACAAACGGAAATTATTAATTTCAGTATATTCGATTTATATGTCTTGTAGTGTCTTGTATTGTATATATTGTCTTGTTACTTCTGTTGAGGAGAGCTACTCGTGACCATCGGGCTGTTAGCAATCCTTCATTAATAAATAAAGCATTAAATTAAATATATTCGATAATTCGTCACATAGTCTTAGAGATTTTCCTCACGACTCGTAGATGAAACGACGGAAAAATCTCTTTACTTTCGACAGACGTATATCTAGGTAATACAGTCAACTGTCACAACCCCCTTAGGCCTTTTTTATTAATTGGTTTACGTAATTTTTCTCTGAAAATCTGGGGTAGGAGGTCGAAAAAAATCAAGAGTGCAAAATTTTAAAAATTTTTCATTTCATGTTTTAATCTTTAATGGATGCATATGCTTCATGGTTCCTCTAATTGATTTCCCTTGTTTCATGTCCAGGCATCTTAACTCTTGTGTTGACCGGTATTTTGTTGTGAAAATACAGTTCATCAATATTTTTGCTTTGAAAATTAGAAGGGACGCGACTATAGTACAAATAATTTACCTAACTGGTCACGGGCCAATTAAATCGGGTTTATTGTTATAAACTTTTTTTAGTACAATACAGCCATAGACTTACCATGATAAATATATCACTATGGGTAGTGAATTGTGTATATTTTTCCTTCTGTTCAATCTATAAACATGTTTTCTTCTGCATCTAAAGTGATACTTTCTACCACTTTTAATGCAAAAGAAATCAATTATCATGTTGATAGACCCAAAAGGGAAAAATATTTAAAAAAAATTTAGAGTTATATGTCTATCATGTACAGTGATTAATTATGATAAGTCTCCTACTGTACTATACCTAAATGGAGAAAATTAAGCCATGCCCAATCATTTAAATTATTCTTGACAATAGAAGTAGCAGGAATTGCACAGTGACTTTACAAAAAAGTTATTCCTGCCGAAAGTTTTTGTGCTTCATATTTTCAGGTTTTTTTGTAAGATTTTTATTTGACATGTCCTGTGTTCAAATCCCCCTTTTCTCCTTATAATTACCGCCCCCTTAAAATACACTTCAAGGATGACATAAAATATGCCCAAAGATAATAGTGAATGTAGAATTGAAATGAAATTAACAATAGGCTAATTCCATACACACTAGTACCTTTGTTGTGGTACTGTGTTTCACTTTTTCTGCAATGACTTTAATATTTGTAATACATCATTGTCACCAGCCACTATTGCCTCTACATCTTTGGTTGAGGTCTTACAAGTGTGCACACGAACATGCACATTTTTTGCTCCGAAGCTGGCCAGTAGTTCCACTAGTGTATCGGGGGATACGTCGGTGCCTTTCGTTTCACTAGCTATCGCCCGACGCCTGTGAACAATGTCACCAATGGATATATCTGCATAACATCTAAGAAATTTGTACTGTGAAATTGATTTATTGTTCTCACAGATCAACTGAATGTTGAAATAGAAGTGTTATTCACCTCCATGCTCCATTCGCTTACTTTTTATTCGATGTTAACTTCAATCTAATTTGCTAATGGATAAAACGCCATGGTTTCAAGCGAAATGACGATGAAAAATCACAACACTCGGAATGTTTCTAGTTTTTACGTTAATTGATATGAAAAATTCATTGGAAACAGTTACACAAACGTTCAGACCAGTAAATTTTGCTCCAGAAAATACGACATATATTTTTTTATATTTCATCTCTGAAAATTGTACAGTCGGCGGAAATAAAAACGGAATTTTTCAAAATTTTATTTTTTTTCCACTTTTGCTAAATTTTTGGTCGGCGATTCCGTAAACCAACTAATTAAAAAAAAGCCTTACCTAAATGTATCGCGGACACGCTTAATTACGAACTAAGGATGGATTTATAGGAACACACTTTCATAGGTTATCGCAGATAAAGGATGTCCTGAAAGTACGACACGTCACCGTACTAAAAAAAAAAGAAAAAAAAAACAACTTTTTTTTTTATTACACCTGACATTATCCACCGTATTTCTTTATTGCAAGAGCGTTACAAGTTTGCGTGATTATTACATTAAGATGCACTGCTTCTTGGAAAAAATTGGAATAAATATATTATCAACGAAACATTTGATTCAATAATAGTTAATTTACCACATTAATTTTTCTACATTCTATTAATCATGTAAATGAAATAAAAACGTCTATTATGACCGAAATTCTCATTTTGTAAACAGCTTAATTTACAAAATCTATGCCATGATAAATGTTGCTATAAATGTAATTTAGAAAAGGAATATTATTTAGCTTGTGCCATATTCAGCATATCTATCTGAAATGCTTTGTAAAAAGCAAAAAGTTAATGCTGAAAAAACAGAATGAATAGAAATTTTATAAGATGAGTAATATACACCCAGAAAATGTTTGGATGGTCCCGCTGACCTTTTTCTTAATTCAGTGTCATAACAATGCACTCGTAACATCGTTTAAATTTCTTTCTTTGGCTGGTATTTTCAAGTGGTTAGCAACACCCTCAATTCTGACATCAAACCTAAACCGTTCCTTTCCATTCTGCTGTTAGACTGGTGCAAATATTAGGATGTATAGAAATAAAAATTATAACACAAACCATTACGTCAGTTGATCCAAAAACAGTTAATAGGTCTTTTCCATGTTCCCATTATTGATATTCCTGTAAAAACTTATTTTATTTTTATGATAAAAACAACAGGTATATTTTTGACAACTTTAATGTCAAATAAAGTTGTGGGCTGTGACTTTGACCTCATTTTGTAGGCCACTTCCTACGACACCTTTTTGTTTTGAAAGTGTTTTTGTATCTTCAAGTTATGAGCATAGAACCTCGTTATCAGCAATCAAACATGAGATTTTGGTCAATAGACCGAAAGCATTTTGAATTATAAAAGAGAAAGAGTTGCAACTGTTGCTGACTTCATGCTGGTGTTATTAAGTCTCCCAAACGAAGGTTGGGGAGACTTATTGTTTTCACTCAATTCTCATGATGATTATTATTCCCGATCTTCTCTTTCCGCCTCAAATTTTGTCCGACCATTATCTTGGAAAGAAATGGTCCGATCTTCACCAAACTTCACACGAAGATGGATCCCTATCCCAAAAGATGCTAACAGTTCTTGGAATTTTCAAAATGGCAACGGTTGCCATGGAAACGGGGAAAAAGCGGGAAAATGAAAGTGCACATAATTGGATGAAACTTTACAGGAGGGTGGCTTAGGACATGGGGAATTAGTTTCTGGTCTACAAGACTTCAAAATGGCACCTGTTGCCATGGAAATTCCAAAAAGTCTGGAAAATGAAAGTTCTCAGAATTGGATGGATCTTTGCAGGAAGGTTGCTTAGGACATGGGTCTCCAAAGACTTCAAAATGGCATCTGTTACTCTGGAAACCGCAAAAAGGCGGGAAGTAATTTGATACAATCATTAAAAAAAGTTTAAAAAGTGCTTCAATAGATATCGACCCCTTGTGCGAAAATTCCTATAATTTTCGGTCCTAACTCTGATTCAAGACTTTTTTTTTACTTAATACTGAGATAATCATTTCTTGTAACTGTCTACAACCTTTCAATAGCAATTGCTGTTTAGTTTCTACCTGACACTACTGCATTCGAAGGGGAGGTTTTGCTCGACATAAAACAAGTCTAAACAAACCATTTCTTTTGAAATGTATGTACCAATTAAAGACCATTGTGGTGGACAATTTTTCTGGTTTCCATGGGTTCCACAAGCTTAATGTTTTTGCCTCATGAAGTTTTGCTATTGATAATTCGGGTTGGTAATTTTTAAATCAACCACATGTGCTGATTGTCGAGCTACGCTACATCCATGTTCTTCACCGTATACGAAAATGTGCGCCTTAAATATCTTATTGACATTCTCATCTGTAGCCTTATTTACCGTTTTCTTGTGTAGTAAGCCTTTTCTGCATTTTTGATAAGAAAAGAAACGTGGTACATGGTGTGTGTCAATATTCTTAGATATTGTCGAATTGAGATTCCACTTCATTGAATTATAAAGTTAATTACTTGGCTGTTTTTCATGGAAAACTATGCATACAGCCCTTAAACTTCTTGTGAAAAGGTGTAAAGATACGAATCACTTTCATACAAAAATTGATTACATAGGTAGCGGCATTGTCAAAATTCTTGTGATATAAATACAATATAACAAAAACTGTAATAAGCATTACAGTTGTAACAGTAAACAGACATATAACAAAACTGTTCTTACTGTTCAAAAGAAAGCACAGGAGGTTGTCCTCTTGTGAATATGTTGCTCACCCTTAAACAGACTAACCATATAAATATAGACACACAAAGACACCTTTGAGCAAAAGAATTTGTTTTCTCCTGTTGAATGACTTTGGAGATAATCAATTCATGCAGAAATTTACATTTGTAAACAACAATTTTTTTCTCAAAAACGTCAACCCCTTATACATCATTGTGTCGTTCACATTTGGTAAACATGAAAGACATAAAAATGTATCTTGGAACAAGAAAATATGTTCAATCCTTACCTGGCATGTATGTTTAATCGTGTTTTTTCCTACAAAGACCACGTAAATCATATATTTCAGGTGCACATGTTCCTATACTGTGTTCTTTAATACCCATAGATTCAGGATAAATGAATTGGCGAAATTCACTAACAACCGCTGAAATCTAGATCTGTTACCCAAAAAGACTCATAGATGACAACCATAACACATAAACGAACTGAGGGCCCTCGTCGAGTCAATCACTAGACTGTATGTTTGAGACCAAAGTTGATTGCTGAATACTTATCAGGTACATACTAGGTGTTTTGCATAGAGTATCGCTAAAAAGGATTTCGCCTACGATGTAGTTTTGAATGTATAACGAAAATCAGACATTATGTGTCACAATATCAGCCAAAGATTTGAAGGAAGCAACGTGACAACAGGAAGCTAAAGGGAGCCTATTAGATTCTTACTGATCTGCCAAATGCTCTACAAAACCTATATCCAAATTGCTAACCTCCATTTTGACAGCTGTTAAAGAGGGCCTTCAAAAATACTGTGATACTTGCTTTTCAAGAAGCGGTGTAAATGAAATGTGGATTTTGGAAAACTCCAAAGATCTGCTTGACATCTTAAACTCCAGATCATTATCACACTGTAACAGCGTTAAAACTTTCGACTTCTCCACACTTTACACTACTATACCTCATGAACAACTAAAATCTCGGCTGAAAGGTTTAATTCATAGATGTTTCTCACGTAAGAACGGTGAACGAAGATATAGGTACATTGTTGTAGGTAGAGAACAAGCCTACCTTGTGAAAAATGACTCCGAATCGGAGAAAAAATATACAGAGGAAGACGTGATTAAATGTTAGAATTTCTGATCGACAATATGTTTGTCCAGTTTGGAAGACTTGTTTTTCAACAGACTATCGGAATTCCTATGGGCACAAACTGTGCGCCTCTCCTAGCCGATCTGTTTCCTCACTCTTATGAAGCTGAATTCATCGAAGGGCTTCTTCAAAATAAAGATAAAAAACTGGCCCAATCCTTCAATTTTAGCTTCCGTTATACAGATGATATTTTGTCACTAAACAACCCTCGCTTTGGTGATTTTCTTCATTTGATCTATCCAAAAGAGCTCGAAGTTAAGGATACCACAGACACTTCTACATCAGCCTCGTTCCTTGACCTTCACCTTGAAATTGACAACAGAGGTAGACTTCAAACTAAGTTGTACGACAAACGCGATGACTTCACCCTTCCAATAGTAAACTTCCCTTTTCTTTGTAGCAACATCCCAACAGCGCCGGCATATGGAGTTTACATCTCCCAGCTCATTCGCTATTCAAGAGCCTGTGTT
>MJUU01030702.1:42677-54235 GCA_002080025.1 Modiolus philippinarum
AATTGTTGTTTCCTCTACCAGATTTGACATGTTCAACACGGCGGGTGTCTTATGGGAAGCAGGAGATGCTGACTCTACAGGTGCAACAGATCTTAACCATGGTTTTATATTGGGTCCGTGTTGTTCATCTTTGTGTGTGTATATCTTCTTTTTTCTTTTCTGTGCCGTACCCATGTAGTGTCTCTGTATTTCCTTTTTTTGTTTCTGATGTTGCCATTGTCCTTGGATTGTTCGTTTTGGATTGGCGGTTCGAAGTCTTTTTTACCAACAATGAAAAATTGGTAGCAAGTTATTATTATGTCAACTAAGGCCTTTTACCTATATAAACTAATTTATTTTAAACAAGTAGAGTGTTTCTTTATACTGATGAGGGTATGTTGACAGTAAATTGAAGCCAATATTTTTCACTTATACCAATTTTTATTATATATTTAATTTGACATTTCAATTAGATAGATAAAATTTTCCATTATAATTTCAATTGTTGTCCCAAACAAAGTGAAGACATTGGACATTTACACAGATAAATCATTTTTGAACAAATATATTGAATATGTCAGAACCTAAGGGAAGATTGCTTTGTGACAAATCTTATTTACCAATCATTGAATCGGAAATTACAGGAACTTCCTTTAATGTTTAAAGTACATTTCTTTTGGATTAGGGATGTTAGTTGATCATGTATTGACATCTCTGATGGATATTTTAACTCTTATAATGGATTTATTACAACATATACTTGATTATATGAAACTGTGCTAACATGAATGAGGGGAAACAAAGCTTTTCTAAATTTTTCTATTCTAAATAATTTGCCAATTTATAAACAGCAGCAAAATGTTTGTTCATTTTGTTATTAAAATCACCTGATGATAGCATACGACCATCACTGTCTTGAAGACCGTACGGTGACCTGTAGATGCTTCGTTTGGATATGGGATGTTGTCTCCTTGACATTTACCCCATTTCCTTTCTTTTTCATATGAATCTTGATTAACAATAAAACACCGAAAAGAAACACCTTTATGCTTTAAATGTGACAGGTATGAATTGGAAAAGTGACCTCAATGTCTGTATCAAACAACCAACATATATAAATTATATACTTCAGAAGCATGAAGAAAGCATATCAAGACAGATTTTGCTATCAAAGATAACTTTCATCGTCACAGGCAGATTTGAAGATTCATTTTACTCCATAAGTGCATTGTAGTGGATGCCGACAACTACGTGTATTTTTAGAAACTTTCAAATATCAGTGTGATATAAGTTCTACTTCATTCATGTTCTCGCTGGACTTCAAAAACATAAAAACTAAAGTACGCACAAGAAGATTTGCCGCAGCTTAAATCTCTGTCGCTATTTTTTTTTATGAATAAGACCATAATAAAACATATGTATCGTTTTCTAATTTTTTTTTGCCGATACTCTTGGTATATTTACCGAAATAATCAGTTTAAAGAAAATATTTCCTGTAATATTCACACAAATTGAAAGAAATACGATGTGGGAGTTATGGGCAAATGATTTACCCAAACAAACAAGATAACTCGTATGCATTTATTCGTAATGACTCGCAAATTTTTATCGCATCACATTCATTCTAAGTAAATCATTAAGTGGTAGTTCATACTCGCAACTCAACGTAACAATCGACAAGATTAGGTACATCTCTCAGAGTAATCCATATCAATTAAGAAATGTTATTAGTGGTGATTTATGTGTACCAAAAACTAAGACAGAACTTTTTAAAAAAATCATTTAGTTTTTCTGGACCTTCTACATGGAACACTTTACCAGATTCAGTGCGAAATTCTAAGAATATTGTGTTTTTTTGATTTTTTGAAAATAAGCTAAAATGCTACTTGCTCAACAAACAAATTGTACCAGCCGAATAAATTTGTATTTTTATAACGTTTTGTATCTGATATCACAATGTACTCTTTAACTGTAGTATGCATTATCTTGTGTGTATTCAATATTGTTATTGTTGGCCTCAGGGAAGATTAGTTTGTACTAACTGTGTAACCCTCTTTAAATAAAGTATTATTATCATTATTAATAAATCGCAATTCACTCGTAAATGTGTTTTATTCGCAAGTATTCGTGTTAGTTTTACGAATATTCCAAATCTTTCAGATTTCATACGAAAAAATCGTGTATGTGAAGGGGCATGACAGTGACAATATTTCACCGATATATTTTTTAAAGTAATACTTAATGTTCAACAAGAGAGGAGGCTACAATAATGAAGTTATGAATGAATGAAAACTGTTGTCGCCCATGAAAAAAAAAACTATCATGGTATTTTTGAAACAGTGTTTTTTGCGACTCTTCTCAGTCGGTGATTGACATAAAACTGCTTTGATAATGGGGTTGTTGTACGGTTAAGTTATGTAGGGCACTTTTAGCGTATGTCTAGCTACAATTATCCTGTTTACCATTTCTTCAATGACAGTTCGTTGTTGCTCTTTCCTGAAAGTGGAGTCTAAATAAACACGGGTTGAATGTTAATTACAATGAGAATGCAGATTTATTACAACTGATATCATAATTAATATTACTAATGAGAATAATTCGTTGGAGATTCCGGATATAATTTCTGTAGACATACCCGTTCCTAACTCTAGTCTTACACCAATTAGTAGTAAAATAAAAGGAATATATTTAGAATTGTTGAGACAAAGGCTAACATCTGTCAAACCTTTTGAATTGTCTACATTCAGTTTATGAATGAAAGATGCGACGCTCTCCATTAATTACAAAATTACTGAAGTTAATGTAAATTTAGTTTCATAATGCCATTTAGAAACATGTTTTCAGAGAGAACGTGTCTATTCAAAGTCAAACAGCAAACGATAGCATTTTTCACCAAAATTGAAAATTCAATTGAGTCATCTAGTTTGGTGAAAGTTGCGTAGGCTTCTGTTGTGTTTTTATTGTGTGGAGACTGTTCCAGCTGAAAAGGTTTCCATCGTTTAAGGGTACTATGTCTGTAAACAAGTAATATAATTTATTTTGCATTCCCTGTGTAACTGAATGAAATTTTCTCGAGTCTGCTTAAATAACGTCTAAAACGGATTCATCTTATCAATAAAAGCGAATCGATCAAAGGAAGAGACCAGTAAGGAAAATCCGTATAACATTCGACTGAATCAGGGAAACACAACCCAACACAGAACATTTTTGGCAAGCCGTCATATTCCCGACTTGGAACGGGCATGGTGGGTTAAACCAGGTTTAATGATGCATCAACCTCCCGCTTATATGACGACTAACTATAGCTTCTGTGTGCCCAAATTGTGTTAAATGTCAAAGCTTATTTGACTACTATTTATTGATTGATTGATTGAATATTGTTTAACGTCTACTGATTGAGAGTAAATTGTAGTTCTTTGAATCAGCATTTATTTCAACGTAATTTGGTACCATCATCTATGTGTTCATGTGGCAATGTAGAATCTGTCACCCATTATTATAGCTGTCATAAATACAATCAATTGAGGAACGAAACAATATTTTCTCTGAATATTCCAGTAGTTCTTGACACAAACTTGCTTCTTTTTGGTTCGAGTCAGTTAGACATAGATCCTAATAAGACTATATTCTTAACAGTTCAAAATTTTATTATCAGAAGTAAACGTTTTACTACCTAAACTTTTGCTTTATTAATTTCACTCAATTTGGATTTTTTCCATTAGAAATCTACAATTCATAAGTATTTTTAACACTGCACATTTTTTCCCACTCTATTTCATAATGAAATCATTTGAGGTTAACTTTAAGTCATACCAATATAATTATGTATAAATTTACACATGGTTAATTATTATGTGTTAGCGTGCGACAACATATATATATGTAACTGTTGTATTTTTGAAAAAAGCTAAATTCAGCTTGTTACCAAATCCTGTTATATTTTTTCCTGTTGTAATTGTATATTGATACATGTGCTATTTATTTATAAATATTTCAGCTATATCAAGACGAGAACAAGTTTGTTTATAAATAATCACCTTGGGGTATGGAAAGGGTCATGGGAAGAGAAATTCTGATTGCCACTGGAAAAGTAGGGTGAAATCGAAAGGGGCGGGGAATTTAGCCTTGTAGCCGATCACCTACGGACCACTCAAAAAAAGAGCTTGCTACAAGGGTTCTTTAACGTGCAGGGAGCGTAGCATTTCTTCCAACACGTGGACCTGAGTTTACATCCCATCCGAAAGATGGGTTGTGTATTTATTAATCCCGCACAACCACGGAATGGGTCCTATTCCTATACCCCGGGGTTCCCTCGGGGGGGACTACTATTTAAAATGTCTTCAGTAGACCTTTTCAGGAGATGATATCCCCTACACTTCTCTGTTTCTCTCTCAACAAGAACAAAAAGTATTAGTGAAATACTAAGCTAGGGTATTTATACTAGCAATTACAATACCAGTTAGTGTTATTTTTAATACACTTTTTCTGCTATCTTTTGTGCCAACAATCTTCCATTTTTTAGTCTTCAAGAAAGAGATGTCTTCTGAATGTATATTGTATAATCTTGATGGTTACAAATTTAACTCAAAGCGGAGCCACTGGCGGCGTCGATAAGACTTAAGCCAAATATAGAAGGGATACAACTTCCAGCTCGAGTAGGGGAGGGTATGGAGGCAAAATTGAACATGTTCGCGGATGATACACAACTTTTTAATAAAACTGAAGGGTCTATTGAAGAAACGTTTAAGGTAATTGAAATTTACTAAAAGGCATCAGGGGCAAAAATGAACATGAATAAAACTGTGGGGATGTATTTAGGGAGATGGCAAAACAAGAAAGCAATTAAAAAATCAAGTGGTCTAAACAACCAGTGAAAGCTTTAGGGGTTATGCATGGATATGGGGTAGACTTGGATAAAATTTGGTAAATTGGAGAAATTAACAAAATTAAATCGTGTATTGCTGTCTAGAAGTCGAGAGATCTGACATTTGATGGGAAAGTTTAAATTATTAAATCTGTATTATCGACGATAGGTTTCGAAATTGAAATGGATGGAATACCGGATAAATATGAACGTGAAATAAATAAACTAATTTGGAATTTTGTATGGGATGGGAAAACAAATCAGATTTCTCGTGAAGTCTGTTGCCAGCCATAATCGAAAGGGGGTATTGGAATGATTAATCTGAAACATTTAATAAAATCGAAAAATATTAAAAGTATGCATTGTTTAATTAATTCGGAGCAAGATAAGTGGAATGCCATAGGTAAATTTTGGCTTACATCGCATGATGAAAAATTTTTCTTGTGCGCATGTTCAAACACTGAGGGACTAGACAACGTACGTCTCCCTATTTATTATAGAAATCTTTTGGATTCTTGAACGGAATTTCAAAAATTTCAAGAATTTTCAACAAAATCCGAACTTCTTGAACAAAATTATTCGGAAATTCTAAAATTAGATTCAATGGCAATGTTTTGTTTTATGCTAATTTTTCGAAGAGTGGGATTAAAAAGGTCAAAGATGTGTGGGATATACATGCCAATTCATTTAAAAATACAGGGGAAATATGTAATAAGCTATCAGATAAAAGGAATTGGATATGGCAATATAGTCGAATTAAATCAATGTAACTATTAAGTCGAGTGCACCGTTTAAAATTAAAATCAATTTACAATTTGTTAGGAATAAAACTGGTATTGTCATGGAACAGTGGATATAAAGTTAAAAGATATCCAGTGTTTTTATGGAAACTCTGTAATTCCAAACTGTCAGAACAAATGGGCTTTATTATTTAATCATTAATTTAATTGGAAGAATATATGGGGCAATTTAAATAAAAACTTTGGGAATAGGAAGGCAATACAACTTCAGTTTAAGATTATTCACAATAAAGTCTACACTGAAGAATTACTTCAAAAAATGAAAAAAATGATTGGTGCTTGTCATTTTTGTGGAGAAAGGGAAAGTTTATTGCACCTTTTTGTAAAATGTAAAGTAATTGATGAAGTTTGGTTACAGATACAGATTTATTAATCATTGACACGATATTAGTAACAGTAAAATGGGCAATTTGGAAATGTAGAAATATTGTAAAATATCAAAGGAAACGTCTATTATCCGTATGGCAGAAACGGAATTTCAATTTGTTATTAGCCATATGGGACAGAGGTCTGGTAACCAAATATTTTTCTATTACAATCGTTAATTACAAATACATAAATATATATAATCTTTATATAAAATCATTTAAGTCTCTAAAACTGTGATAATTTCAATACATTTACATGGAGATATTTGATTACCTTGACTTCTTTCGTCTTTTTATGTGACGACACGCGATTAAGTATTTAACGGGATATCCGCTCACAGGTGTAGGGCGAGTTGGGGAAGGTATTTTATAGATAAATTAAAATTTTATTAATGTAATTATTAAGAGATTCAGATTCAATATCTTATTAAAGTCTCACCACATGCAATCATATACAATTAAAATACATAATACATATAATAAAATATGTTGAATATACACTTTAGAACTATCATTTATGTGCCATTCTTAAAAGACTTATGAGAGACTGTGTAAAAACCTATATACAATATATGGTTATATACAATATGTGTTTTAAAACTTTCATCAGCATACTATATGCTAAAAATATATATAAAAAAAACGAACATTCGTCATCTAAAATTCTTAGAATATAAAATACCGTTTCTCCCCATTAAAATATTATTGCAGGTTTTGGCAACAGAATATTACTGAAAGAAAATGAAAATTTTTCATCACTAGAGAGAGTTGAAAAATCATTATTGCATGTCATAATATCTATAAACAGTGACTGTCTAAGATCATCATACAATGGGCATGTTAACAATACATCTTCTACATTATTACAATTTATGCATAATCTTTCACTTAGCTCTAACCTTTTCAATTTTCAATGGCGCTACGCCACATCTATATTTTGCAAAGGCACTACGATGACGAATAGGTATATTTTGTAACAAATAATGAGAATTTAAACAATTTATATGCTCTCAATTTACTACCTTGGCCATATGTAGCCATTCTTTCACACCAATCTGATTTATATTTATTAAACATTTCCTGTTCTAAATGATAAATTGTTCTTTTATCAAGTATAAACTGGTTAATATTACAAAACCTTTCCATGTTATAACATTTCAACGTCTCCTTTACTTGATAACTCAAATTTTTAATCTTATTGCTACCCTTTCTAATTGACCATTTAAACACCTTACAATTTAATCTATTACTTTCCATTTTTGTACACCTTGACCAATGTCTAAAAACATTAGTCCACTGTCTGACACTTGGGGGTTTCCAACCCATATCGCCGGCTACTGCATCATTCGGAGCATATTTTCATACTCCCATGAAAAATCTCATGGCTCGGTTCTGAACTGCTGAAATGCAGGACTACTCTTTTGTGCCCCAAGTTGCTGAGCCATAATCTATGACAGACCAAACTAAAGTATTAAATAATTTAGTAAAAATATTATGCTGGAAACCACCATGTGTCTTTGATTTTACAATAAGTAAGCCTAAAGCTCTACTTGCTGATCTGGCTACAGCTTTAGCCATAAATTGATAATCTAAAAACTCATTTAGTACTAAACCTAAATACTGATAACTAGAAACATATTAAAAAACTTCACAACTTAAAGTAAATTATTACTTACATGATTAATATTGGTTTAATGTAATTTTAAATTGGTGAAATGTAATTATGAATTGTTTATCTTGAATTTTGTTGTTAATTTTTTTCAAACAGGTGCCTCTCATTTTTTCCCTAGCAATGAGAGTTGGTATAAACAGGGGCCCCTAGGTATGCTTATCCCTTGGCTACCTAGGGTTCAATGTAGCAGGATGTTGTTGAATAAACTTTGTAAAGGTTAAAAAAATACTGTTATTTTGTTAATATGTTTCTCTTAATGATTGCCAAGAACTGGTTTTTCTTAATAAAACTTTCTCTGTATAAGATCTATAAAAATTAAGACAGAGGAAATGTACCTGAGAAAATTTCAAATGATTACACAAAAATATGAAGTTATGTCACTTTGCGATGCCTTGTATTGTTGATTATTAGTTTAAAGTCATTATGGAGAACCCATAACAAAATTTCGAGCTAAAATATAAAAAAAAATTAAAAAAATGGCGGATACGTCGGTTGACATTAAACCTATCTACAAAAATAAGGGCGATCAATTAAATCCTAAAAACTACCGTGCTATAACTATTCTTAGCTGTCTGGGTAAATTATTTACGTCTGTTCTAAATGAACGTCTATATAATTTTTCGGAAGAATCTCTGCTTATTGATTTTGTTTTCGAAAGTAATACTCCACAACAGATAGTATATTTACATTATTTTCGTTCTTTGAAATTCTCAGATATAAAAAGAAAAAAAGCTATTTATTAACTTTTATTAAATTGTCCAATAACCGAGGACGAAATTAAAAAGGCAATTATGAATTAGGAAAACGGTAGAGCCGCCGGTGATGATAGAATATTAAATGAATATCTTAAATATTCAATTGATAAACTTATGCCGACATATCTTAAGCTATTTAATATAATTTTAGATACTGGTATTATCCTTGAAGATTGGTCATATCTTAGTATTATTCCTAGTTTCAATGAGAAAAGGTCAATCAGAGATTGAAATCCCCCGCTCACCTTTTTTTGACAAACACTACAGTTTGGTTTTGAAAATGTATATAAAGGAATCATCAATAAAAATTTAATTTAAAATTAAAGTGTTTTGCAATCTGACTATTGAAAATAGTTCCAAAAAATAACAGGTCTTTAAGACTTTCAGGAAATTTACCGAAATAAGAATCAAAGTTTATTGCAATCTGACTACTGAAAATTATCATCATTACTGTTAGGAATTGAAAAAGATATGGTTGCTAGGTCTTATTCCAAAAAATAACAGGTCTTTAAGACTTTCAGAAAATTTACCGAAATAAGAATCAAATTTTTTTTTGCAATCTGACTATTGTAAATTATCATCATTACTGTTAGGAATTGAAAAAGATATGGTTGCTAGGTCTTATTCCAAAAAATAACAGAACTTTAAGACTTTCAGGAAATTTACCGAAATAAGAATCAAATTTTTTGGCAATATGACTATTGAAAATTATCATCATTACTGTTAGGAATTGAAAAAAGATATGGTTGCTAGGCAGTTTTCCAAAAAATAACAGGTCATTAAGACTTTCAGGAAATTTACCAAAATTAGAATCAAAGTTTTTCGCAATCTGACTATTGAAAATGATCACTGATAAAATAAAGCACAAAAAAGTATGGTTGCTAGGTAAAATTCCAAAAAGTAATGGATCTTTGAGAGTTTCAGGAAATTTACTAATATAAGAATCATATTTTTGAAATTTAAGTGTTCATACTAGCTGATGACATTAAAGAGTTGCTTAATTATATGATTTCATGTTAGAATTTCAAAAATTATTGGTCTGACATTTTCAGGAAATTTACCAAATTTGGCACCGAAGCCAAAATTATAATTTCTTATCTTGGATTCCAAAAGCAATTCAAGTAATTCCCCATGAAAATGTAAACCACAAAATGAAAATTATACATAAAGTTCCAATCATATACTGAGTACTTATTGTTTTAAGTTTTTTGGTCCCTTAAGGGCATGCCCCCAGGGGCCATACCAAATGACCGCTATCATTAGCAAATTAAATAAACATAATGGAACTCATATAGAAAGTTTCAGCTTCCAAACATAAATACTGCAGAAGATTTCACATATTACTGGATAACTCCAAATACAATTTCGCTCATTGTTCCGCCCTGAGGGCAAATTTCAAAATTCCGAAACCTTCGGCACAGACAACTTTTATAGTGTTACTTATACCCTTAAAACCAGGTTTCTGCAACTTAAGGTGTAAAAGGAGTTCTAGCTGAATCGTTTTTGGACCCCTAGAGACCATGCCCTGAGGGGTCATACGAAAATTCCGACGCCCTCTATGAAGTTGCCACATAATATGTGAATCAATTCCCGGGTTTCAACTTTCTAGCCCAAATAGCCTTGGAGATTTCTCCGATTATTGGATATCGCCAAAATTCGTTTTCGCCCATAATTTGCCCCTAGGGCGTTTGACAGAAACTCCGAACCCCTAGCGCGCTAGTGCAGATCATACTCTAGTATGGTGTCAAGTTTCAAATTTCTACCTCTTTGTAGTCCCAGAGCTATCGGGAGCACTACACACATACGTATGTACGCACATACGGACGGACTGCATTACAACCCCCCCCCCCCGCTTTCGCTAAGCAGGGGGATAAAAATAAAGGTTCCAAATCGGACCGGAATCTTATCGTGGCATTACTGTAAACTCGTGTTTTAGTAAAGTGTTTCCTCTGTTCTTAATGGTCGCCTTGATAAATATTCTGACAGTAATTTCGAAAGAGCTTTTCAACTGTCGATAACAACTTTGTACTTTTTGCTTTAATTTCTATTAATTTTGTCTGGGTAAAAAATTATTCTGTACATTTATAAATTTTAAAAGTGTTTTCGATAAATTATGGAGGGCAGGGCTATAGCAAAAGTTGTAAAAATCGGGGTCAAGGGAAAAGTGTTCACTGTTATCTTGAATATGTACCAAAATGTAAAATCTTATGTAAAACTTGGTAAAGATTGTTCTGGTTACTTTAATTGTAAGATAGGCGTTAAACAAGGAGGATATTTATCCCCATTTCTATTTTCCATATTTTTAAATGACCTCGAAATTTTTTTCTTGGATAACAATATTGACTGCTTAGATAACATATCCGAATTGTGTCATGAATCGTTGTCTCTTTACTTGAAATCATTTATTATTCTGTATGTCGATGATATACCGGTAGCTCTTTTGTCTGAAACTGCAAAAGGGTTACAAGATATGTTGATTTTATTCGAAGAATATTGTTTTACTTGGAAATCAAAAGTGAATACAACGAAAACGAAAGTTGTAATATTTGACAAGAAAAAAGAAATACATGATTTAAATTTCAAACGTGTTGTACATCTGTATGTGTGGAATAAAAAAGATAACAGGAAACACCTACAATGGCCGAAAAACATAGCCACATGCCAGAAAGTAAATAGGAACTGCACAAGAAAAAACCCACAATAAAAATACAAAAGACAAACATAAACAACGATAGGAACTCGGGACAGCGGGACTTGGTACCGGCACTAGCAAAAGCCAGTGGTAGGGTTAAACCGGTTTATGGGTACCAAAAACTCCCCTTTCTCTGTCCCGTTTCCCTATAGTATAATAAATATACGAATAAAACCCATACAGGTAGACTACTAACTCCATGACCACAATCTAGAAAAGAAAAATGGTGGAACAAAACGTAATTTTGAAAGATGGGTCAAGGAGTGCTCGCCGCTAAACTGCCGGCTAGCTCAAGGAGCCTAGTCAGCTAGTAAAACACTGTCGCACTACGGAAGGAAAATCAAATTCAAAACTCCCAATGGGTTTGGTAAAGAATCATCATGTATTTCAGTAGACATCGGCAGTATCAGTGAGAGGCCAGTATGTGT